>JZKD02S1731880.1:87350-110460 GCA_000966675.3 Picea glauca | reverse complement strand
TCACTCCCTTCAACTTTCTTGGGCTCTTTAAAAGATGACTATCCCCAAGGACTGTTTCTGAAAAAGGAAGGCTTGCTTCCCTTCTACCTCTGTTCTTTCTTAAACCTCTTCTGGTCATCCCAAGCCTTCCGAAAGGTAGGATTTTCTCTTTGTTGTCCGTATAAGCATTTTTCCCTTCTTATGGTTTCTTCCATGGTCTTAGGATCATCATATTGAATCTTGTCACCAATGGAAAGTGGAAGTCCACTCAAATACCTCTGAATTTTAACAACCTCGTCTTAGATAAATGGAACATACTTTAGCATTTCCAGAAAACTTCGTTCATACTCATCAATGGTCATGCTGCCCAACTTGAGTTCGAAGAACTCCTTCATCTTTCTGTCATAGTATCTTTTAGTCAGGTATTTCTTCTCGAAATACCTCTTAAACTCCTTCCACGTGACCTCTTTCTCTCTGATGTGCTGCACCTGCACAAGCTGATCCCACCACATGGATGCTTTTCCTTTCAGCTGGTACATTGCAATTCTACCTTCTGCACAGGAAGAATAATTCTGTAGTTGGAAGTATTTCTTCATGCCCAACAACCATGTCTCGGCATCTTCCTCCTTCTTATGTTCTCCATTGAATGTTGGAGGTTTAATTTTGTTCAACTCTCCTTTCAATTTCTCCTTTCCAGATTTTCGATGTTTTCGGGTAGGGGACGGGCTCGAACCGCTATGTGTCTCCCTGTTCGAATGTTTTTGGGAGCGATTGTGATGTCGGCTACCACTCCTCGATCTACTTCTTCTCCCAGAGGTTTTGACACTTCTTGATCTGCTTGTGTCACTCCCCTTTTCCAATTTCTTTTATATTCTTTCCAGGCTCTTCAACATTTTTAAATTGAATTCACCTTGCCGATCCCAGATTTTCATGAGCTTTTGGCTATCAGCTAGGCGAGCCTGAGCATCTCTTTGCAAACCTTCAATGATTTTCATCATATGTCCTTCCCTATCCATCTCTTTTCCATGCCCATTAGATTTTGATCCTTCGACTCCCAGGTTAACATCCTTTCCTTCTTGTTCATCTTCTATTTCAGGGGTAAAATTCACATTTCCCCACTCCATACTCGGCGTTGATTAACTGGAGTTCTGTCCTTCGTTGAACTCCGCACATGCACTGTGCAATTGAATTCGAAATTTGTCAGGCCAATCAAACTTTATGAACAATCCACAATATTTACAAGCTAGTTCGAACAAAATAAAAGACATTTCGTTTTAATTAAGTTTCTTGAACTGGAAGTATTAGGTATTTCTTCCATTCCTTTGCATTTGAGGCAATTTCCAAACAGTTCTGGCACTCATCAGTCCTCTATAATTTAATACGCAGAAAACTCAAATTTGTCGAGCCTTCGTCTCTTGACAGTTCTTCATCATTCATAAACAATCCAATTTAGGAAAATGTTTTCAATTTCACGAATTTTCAGAGCTCTTCTCGGCTTTGCAATTTCTAGGACTTCGGAACTTCGGAATCTCAGTCCACGAAGATCCGACAGTTAAAAATACGAAATCCAAGTCACCCTTTTCGCAACTCGCGATCTCGCTAGTTCGTGAGTCAAATACCCTCGCCTCATTACCTCTAACCGCCGATACCCGAGATGCGACACGGTATGGATCTTTTCTTTGTTAGTGCCTACTACACATGACCGTAGCCTAGGTCTAAGTCTAAGTGTTAGCACTCTTCGTTACTCGCACCTTCACGAATTTCAACTTTGAGCTCCCATGCTCTTATCTCGTGAATTCCCGAGATGCAAGAAGTCAACGGAGTGTTGACTCCTTTCCTCCTGGCGACGTGTATTCACTTGAAAATCACCCAGGCCCACCCTGTGGTTCTGCCACGTGTCCTCGTGCACGGCTCTCGGCACTTCGCTCCTCGTGCAGTCGAAAACGACTCCTTTCAACCTTCGAATCCCCGAACGTGCAATAGCCAATGGGTTCCTGATCCCACGGTCCTCCCGTCATCTGGCTCCCAGGCTTTTCCTCGCTCCCCACAATTTTGCGACTTCGTGACTTGGGGCATCTAACTCTTGGGCCCTCACCCTGCGAACTTCCGAGTTCGCGAGACCCGAATCCTGGATCTCTTTGGCACTTCACTGACTCTGCGATTGCTACCACCTGTCCTCCTCAGATGGACGGTCCTGATCTATTTCGGAGCATTCGCCCCCAGTATTGAAGGTTTAACCCTCGGACATCTCCCGAATGATCCTATGGTTGTCGGGTTTTCCGACTGAGATCTGACGCCTCAGACCGTTCCTAACCAAATCGGAATTTCATGTATCGCGATTTTCCAATCCCCTGTGCAATATCCAATGGCTTTAAACCTTGTGCACATTCTCCAGATCTGATGGTTACAAGGGTTCGCCCTCCCTCCCGAACAGATCCTTCAATTCTAACACCTTTGTGTAGAGACTTGTCCTCCTGTGGTCGTAGACCACACCAGCTGCGGTTTCATAGCACCGCTAAACCTCTTGAGCTTATAAACGCGGTCAAGCAACTACTTGACACACTGGAATAAACCAACGTCTGAAATTGGTCCTCCAAACACAATTTCTCCTCTCACCCTCGGTCCAAAGACCACTCAACTGGCCCATCTAGGATAAGTGTCGAAACCTTTGCTTTGATACCAATTTGTAGTGTACCCTTTCACTCACGGGGTTTCCAAACCTCTCAATTACCATGCTATACATGAATTTTTTACATAATTCATACAGACATTATAAGCACATGCATTTAAACAATTAAACACACGTAATTCTCAAAGTGAAATATATAAGTTGCTGCTACAATTAAACAAGCCATAACATTCAACAATAACTCAATTACACAGCGGAAAACATGATACATAAACAACCCAGTCATGCAAAACATGATCAGAGCATAATTTAGAATAGTTATCTTTTAACAGTTGTAGACTTCACCAACCAAGTGCAGGCCTTCCACGAACCTCCTAGCCTTAGTCCACACTGTTTATCAGCTCAACAGTGGGTCACCCCCGAGCTGGGACCGAGCTCCACCCTAAGGCAAGGAATCCTAGGCTAGGCTGAGGTTACAGGGAAGATAGTGCATACACATCACCAGGAAGAAAGCTCTCCCAGGAATCTCCCACGCTCACTGCCCATAGACCCTCATTCCCCACATGTATGTTCCACCCCAGGAGAGTGCACCTTCTCTGTCACCTAGACAGTCCTTCAGCTACCAGTCTCCCTTACCTTGGGTTATAGGAACAAACCGGACCGGAATTCTCCGGGCTCTATGGCAGCTACAGGGTACCTTCCAGAAGTTCTCTTCTCCCTCTGCGCACTCTCTCACCTGGAGGAGTCGCTCACAGGCCAACAAGCCTCATACAGTCCAGTATTGCGTGGTCAAAACAATCCACGGAAACATAGACAAATGCTTCCCAAAACAGTTCAACGGTCACAGGATAATCTCACGGGATGATTTCGGAACAAGGACTTCACACACAGGCTAGGTCAGCTTCCCCGAATAACAAAGATACTTCCACTCAATTCGGCACAGGATTTTAGTTCTAGGAATGCGCACACGGGATTTCTCGGAGACAGACACAGACTCCACGCTCACTGGACAGGGGTGTACACGGATTCCTCACAATAAACACAAGCTTTCTTTTCTGTGTCAGAATTACACCAGGGTCTCTTGCAGACGGGCTTCCCTTCATCCCCCTCAGGACAGTCAGATCGAATGGATCAGAACCCCCCCTCACAGCTTACTTCGTCTGTTTTATTTGCATGCACCAGGGTCGACACTTGTCACCTTGGGAACTGCATGCGTTCCATCCGTATGCCTTCCTCCCACCACTTGGGAAATCACGTGTCCTTCCAAAGGACTTAGAATAAAATAATATGCACATGGCTCTTTTTGGAAATAATATTAAAATATTATTCCAGGCTTAAGCCCCCTAGGCTCAACACTCAGCCCCTTTCCCACCTTCTAGCCCCTAATTCCTTGCCCACTCTATGGACACTCAGTCCCCCCTCACTCATTCATCGTGGTCGGTCTGCACCTGGCGGTGTTTATATTTTATTAATTGATATGCATACATAAAATTACATCAATAGGCTCCTAGCCTTCAACACTTAGGCTCCCTGGCCTAACAAAACACATAAGCCTACAACTTATACAAAACTTGTCTCGCCAGCCAATAGAACACATTTACAATTCTTTGCATAAACATGATCTGTAACGGGGCTCGACCTTGGGGACACTACACCAGGGGGTCATATCTACAGGATACCAGAGGTAGTTCCAACTATTGTCCCACCAAAATATTTATGCAAGGTAATCTCTCATACAGTAAAATTCAACCTCTTCAAAATCTATTCAAAAGGTGAACAAAAGGACATTGCAACCACTGCAGCTTTGGCCCAAGACCTTTCTATCCAACATAAGAAGATTGCAGAAGAGAAAGAAGATATTATTTATTCACCTACAATGGTGCCTACACACTACCCAGTCAATCCAAGATACAACAGGTTGGTTGAACATATTCAACCCTACTAGCAACACAACTTCTCCAGCAATAGGATCATGACAGTCTTCAACAATCTAAGCAACACAACTTCTCCAGCAAGGAAAACAACTCACCAATATTTAGATTCAAGAAACACTTTCCCCTCTCCCCCAATAAGTCAACACAATGGATGACATTTCTTCCTAAGGAGGGAATATTGATCCAGGTGGATATCAGTGTCCACCCACCTATTCCCACTGTCTCAAAACAGTTTGTTGGCAATTTACTATTTTTAGCAGTTTTTCGGGTCCCTAACTTTTTGGGCCATTTTGAGGGCCAAAATGATGTTTTTTCACGATCAAGCACCTCAGAGTTAATTAAAGGCTTTGATTGAGCCCCCAAAATGAATCTCCTTATTGATTCCTTTCCAACAAACTATTTTGAGCCCCAAACAAAGATCGTATTCCAAAATTAGGCCTCAGGGAAGTTGATACACCAAACTACCAGAAAAGGAGTCCACAAAACTATTGGATTTCATCTTCCGAGGTTAGGGTTTTGGATTTTATTTATGTTAAGAAGGCCTTTGGAGCCTCATTGTAAGAATCATTTTCTTTTGAATGATCATAGCCATCACATCTCTTCTTAGAGATAAGCTACCATCATTCTAGCGAGTCTTTCACTCTGTATTTCTATAGTTTTGTACATTTCGCTTCTTAATAGAAATTGTGTATTACTATATCTTTGTGTTTATGGTTATATTTCTAATATATATTTGTTATATTATTGTATATCTGATATATCTATGTACATTTCTTTATTATATCTCCGCTCTCATTTAGTATCGAAAATAATCTAGATCAAAGATAAAGATTGCAAGATGGAGATTGTTGGAAATATTGTTTTTGGATTTTTGATAATCAGTTTAGATATCTTTGTCTAAGGTACTATATCTATTATAATAGGATGAAACATAAATATTTCAGAGAATAACAACGAAACAATACAATAAATGAAACCACAACACCAAATAATACCTTTATTGATAGGAAACCATGTTCACTTGCCTCTTCGAGGGGGAAAGCTCCAGCAGAGAAACACTCTATTACAATAATTCTCAAGACAAAACTTCTCATACCCTCTACTCCTATTTATAATAAATATATCTATCCAAAAGAACAATCTAGAGGAAGATCCTTCTAGAAGCGAAAGCTTCTATTAGGTCTTATTACATTTGACTTATTCTTCCTTATTGCTAGGCCTTATTAATACTAGCCTTTATTACATGTAAATATATTATTCTACCTATGTGAGGGGTTAGGGAAATTAGGTCCCTAACAATTTGAAGGTATTTTTATTCTGAAGACCTATCTCAAATGGGAGCATAGGATATATGGTTGAAAAGTTTATTCTGAGACCTTTCCAATGACATATGGCACTCCCTCTAACTCCATAGGAATGGGGAGATATGAAAAATTATATTAGTTTGGCCCAACAAATTTTACAAGTCGAACCCATAAGTGAATGCAGAAACACTATAAATATAGGATAAATGTTCACATTTGAAGAGTATCCAAGAAAGGGGAGAAAGTACAAGTCCTAAGAATAGATCTGAGGTGTGCAAGAGGAGATGGGAAATATTCTCAGGGTCTAAAGGTGCACAAGAGGAGTTTTCTTGGAGTTTTAAGGGTGTTTTATGAAGGACTAAGGTCTATGATGCTGCAAAGTGCGTTGTTTTGAGGTTGTGATGTTGTAGTATAGAATTACATTCTAGGAATGATGTTATGAGGTTCGCTAGGGCATGAAGGATAAATCTTACTAGGGTTTGAAGCAATGTCTGGGGTATGAAGCAAGGATATGCACTGAAGCCTATAAGTTAAGGGTATGATGATGCTATGAAATGCAGGAGTATGAAGCATGAAAGTGAATTCAAAAGTACTATGTCTAAGAAATTTTTGGATTGGTCCCTATATAGGTCTTACTGATTTGGTGCTCAAGTGAGGATATTGGTGTCTCTAGTAGGTTGGTGCCTACACAATATCTTGCCGAGTTGGTGCTCAGCTAAAGAGATTGGTGTCTCTATTAGGTTGGTTCCTACACAATATCTTGTTGAGTTGGTGCTCAACTGAAGATATTGGTGTCTCTATTAGGTTGGTGCCTACAATATTTGTAACAATAGGTCAAGTAGAAGAAGATAAAGAAAAGGAGTGAAGAAGAGATCTGACGTTTGTAATAAGAGGTGGGGAATATTCTTTGGGCCTAAACGTGTGCAAGAGGAGTTTTATTGGATTTTTAAGGGTGCACTATGAAGGACTAAGGTCTATGATGTTACAAAGTGCGTTGTTTTGAGGTTGTGATGTTGTAGTCTGGAATTAATTTCTGGGAATGATGTGATGCAGGAGCATCTCTCCACGTCAGCCAGCTAGCCAGCTAGCCATGCCAACGAATTTAAATCGCACGCTAAGAGAGAGGCGCAGCCTCATTTAAATCTGAATTCAATGTAACTTTAATGTCTAGGCTGGTGAGCCATAGAAGCCGTGCCTTTGTGAAGACATTAGGTAGATCGGCTTTAATGCTAGATCGACTGAGATCTAGATCTAGATGCTGGACTAGATAGCCATTTATTGTAATTGAATAGAGTAGGTAGACCTGGAGGGAAGCGCTCGATGAGCCCCTTAGGTAAAAGAGATTTTTATATCTCATTTTGAGAGAGATGAGTGAGGATTGAGATGAGTAGAGCCAGAGAGAGCTCGAGAACACCTTGTAATTACAGGCATTGCCATTTTAATACAAAGAGCAGTTTTTCCTGCATTATTCTGTGTTATGTGGATGTCTGTGTGTGTTGTTTATGGATGATGTAGATGTATGTTATGTTGATGCATTCTGCAGGAGTTGTTTTATTTTAGGCTTGAAGAGTATTTGAGGTTTCATGTCAGGAGGGCATGACAGAGTGCTGCGGAATCTGAATACCAGTGCACAGAGGATGCACTTCTGAACTCTGCAGAGTCAGAAAAAGATGTGCTGCGGCACAGGGACTAGAGTCAACAACTTAGGAGAAGACCTCAAGGTTGTTGAATACCTTAGAGGCAAGGCTGTGTATGAGAGACACAGTTGCAGACATAATTCTGCTGTGAATTCTGTAAAGCTCTGCCAAGTGGGCATTGAGCATATGCATAGTGGTGCTGAGGAAGAACTTTGTTGTGAGTTAAGAAAGAGGACCAGAATCACTGAGGATTCTGAGAGCTCTGCCAGGTGGGCATTGAGCAAGTGCATAGGTGCACAAGAGGACAAAACTGCTGAACGTTCTGTGAGAAGATACTCTGCCGGGTGGGCATTTGAGTCTGAGTGCAGGTAGGCACAAGAAGAGAATAATTATTTAAGTTCTGGAAGTGAGGAAGGGTCCATTGAGGGAACCTTCTCAGGGTTACTGAATACCCAGAAGCACTCAGCAAGAGGTTGCTGAAGTAAAGGATAGCCAGTAGGGCATCCATTTCATTCTCCATCTGAAGGAGAAGAAGGACAAAATCTCTGAGGGGTCTGAGTGGTTGAGAATCTCAAGAGGGACAACGTCTTTATACGAGCAGTTGAGAACTCAGAGTGAGGAGTTCGCAGAGGAGAAGGAAGACAAAGTTTGAGGCCTTTGGAAGAGTTTGAATTCTTCCAAGCAAGAGAAGGAAAGAACGCAGGAAGCTCAGGTGGGAGCACAACAGCCGTCAGATCGGCTGGAGAGACGAAATCTGGACCGTTGGTTATCACGTCCAGGAGAAGCACACAGAGGGGGAGATCGAAAACCATTGGATCTCATTCAAAAATCCTGTCAGCCATTGGATCAGGAGAAGGCGCGCAGAGTTTAGCCTCTGGAGGAGTGCACAAGAAAGATGGATTTGAACCATCAGATCGTGATCAGATACTTGTCAGCCGTCGGATTGGACATGAGTTGCATGAGGTTTACCATCGGGACTTCAGCCATCGTGAAATCGGGAGTCACGAGGACAAGAAAATCGAGACACTTCAAGTCTCGAAACACTGGGAAGATCTGGACCGTCCGTTGGTGGAGACACGTGGCGGAGATTGAACACCCATCGGTACTTTGGCGCATCGGGATATCGACATTCCCATGAACATGAGATCGGGAATTCCCATGGGGAATTACCCGGAATAATCTTAGGCACCCGTTTGGGGAGACAGGTGTCAGAGATCCGTAGAGAGTTGGGATATTTGGCATTGGGAAATCGGAGTTCCTGAGGTCGAAAGAATTGGGACATCACAAGTCTCGAGATCCCAGAGAAATCGGGACCGTCCATTCTGGAAGGGACGCATGGCATCAATCGGAGCCACCGGGGAAAGGTCGACAGGAAGTCATTGATCGACATTTGGGTCATCGGGATATCAGGGATCCCGGTGACAAGGTGTTTGTGCATTTTGGAATCGCGAAGTCCGGAACCCCGATGAGTGGGAGCCAGCTGTCAGCATAGTGGAGAATCAGGATTCGAGGAATCAGGAATCCCGTGGACATATGCATTTTGACATTTGAAACCCCGTAGCCCCGATGTGAGATAAGGCTATGGTCTTGTGAGTTAACGGTCATATGGGCTGGGAGCTAGCTAGGAGAGCTAATGCGTAGAGAGCGCATCGGGATTCTAGGAATCGCGAGTCCTGAGGACTATTGCATTTTGGCATTGGAAAGTCCAAAACTCCGATGAGGACACAAGGTTGCAGTCTTGTGAGATAGAGGTCACGTGGACCATGAGTTTAGCTTGGAGGGCAAGCGGGAACTAGAGCTCATCGAGAATTTTAAGCCTAAAACCCCGACGAATAGGAACATAAGACTGCGGTCTTATGAGAACTAGTCACATGGACTAGGAGCCTATCCAGGGAGGGGCTAAGGCAACAAAGGAGCAGATCAAGGATCGGGGATCGCTAAAACAAATTGTTTGAACATTGCAAGTGTCAAAATCCCGATAGGAGGAACCCTAATAACAAAAAGGCCAGTGTTGATTCAGAAGAAAGGGAGACCCAGTGTTTAGTTGTTGTGGGTCGAAAATTTCCCGATAGGGAAATAGGGAACCTTTCAGTTCTTCGGGCCGAGGAAGGGAGAAAGATCCTGTGAGCGGACGTGCCTAGCTAAATCTTACTAGGGTTTGAAGCAAGGAGAGGCGTTGGAGCATGAAAGTTAAGGGTATGATGATATTGTGAAATGCATGAAGTATGAAGCACGCAGGTGAAGTCAGAAGTATTATATGTATGAGGATCTTGGATTGGTCCCTATACAGGTCTTACTAAGTTGGTGATCACATGAGGATATTGGTGTCTCTAGTAGGTTGGTTCCTGCATAATATCTTGCTGAGTTAGTGCTCAACTGAAGAGATTGGTGTCTCTAGTAGGTTGGTGCCTACATAATATCTTGGTGAGTTGGTGCTCTGCTGAAGAGATTGGTGTCTCTAGTAGGTTGGTGCCTACAATATTTGTAACAATAGGTTGGTGCCTACATACATTTATAAAGATAATTTTTTGTGGTTTTCTCCCACAAGGGTTTCCAAATTAAACTCCGTGTACTGTGTGTTGGCACTAGAAGTCACACATAGATTGTTGTAGGTGTAAGCCTAATACCGATATGAATGTAAAGGATAAATGGTTTGAGTAGTTATATTAGAAAGACTGTGAAAGAAAGGGAGAGGGAAACAAATTTTATATAGAGGCATTCCATTGGGCATGGAGTCATAACATCCTACAGATAAAAGACAATCAAATTGTATACTAGACAAAATGGATATATAATGATGAGTAGAAGCATAATAAATATGAAAAACGGAAGCATTGTATAGATATCCTTTTTGAAAATAGAATAAATATTCCTTAAACAATAAACAATGATTTAATGGGAAAGCTTCAACATATCCTCTATTGTTCATGAATTCATCAATCAATGGAAATTATGATCCTAAAAACTTGCAATATATTCAAGAAAGAAGATAACAAAGAAATGGGAAAACAAAGAAGAAAATATGATTAAAAAACTATCATGAATCTTTAATGGCAGAAATGTTGATTACAAACAGACCCTCAGGCTTACAAATGAGCAACTAAGTTTCTCCACCAACTCTCTCCTCTCTTGGATCATGAATCCAACCCTTTCCTTATCAAAATCCCTTTCATATATAGTGAATGATCTCTCTCTACCCTAAGGAGGTCGAAACCAATGAGATACATAGGATTCAAACCTTCCATGACAATTGGAAGCCCCCCCATAGCTCGGATTTATCAAACTGTTAGATTTCGCAGTGCCTTTGACATTGTGCATTGTGAACTTTCCTGTAGGTGATTATTTTGACATTTCTCAAAAAATACGAATTGGGTCGAGCTGATTTTTTGTCAGAAAGTCAATGGTAATATAGTTCTTTTCCACACCAAATTTCAGAAGAACCCGGATAGGAATTCAAAATTTATTATCAAAACATGACTCCACTGTGTGTTAATTGCTACAAATTGTCCCAAATTACTAGTTTGCAGCGCCAGTGAGTCTAGGCACTGTGAACTTTCCTGTAGCAGTCTGTTTTCTTTCAAAAAGATTCCAACCTTTCAAAAATTGTACCTGAATTAGGATAGACCTTCCAAAAGATGTTGCAATCTTATTTCAACCTGAAGTAACCTTGAATAAACATAAAAAGATGCTATGAGAAATATATAGTAAAACAAGGCAGAATTTTGACTCCTGAACATTTCATGTGCTAACAATGTGATTTGAGTTTACATGCATTTATTGTTTTAAATTTAATGAATGATTGATGAATACTCATTTAAAGTAAAAATTATCTTATATTGATTCACCCCCCCTTTTAGTATAATAATAAGTTCAACAATCGGTATCAAAGAAGGTTCCTGTGGAAACAATTTAACTGCTAGAAGGAAGATTTTGGGAGAACACATGGCTAGTCAAGAAGGTTTCTCCACAAACATGGCTTCATTGTTTGACAAAACAAACTATGCCTTCTGGATCATAAGGATGCGAACATATCTAATGGACATTGGTTTCAATATTTTTCTATCATTCGTGACTTGTTATACAACCCCAACAACTCCACCAACAGATACGACCGAGAACACGCCTAGTGAAAATAATACAAAATACATGAATGCCACCTTTTGTGGTGTACCAAAACCCGAGTTTTTCAAGGTGATGCATTGCAGATCAACAAATAAATTTGGGACAAGCTTCAAAATATTTATGAAGGCAATGACAAGGTTAAGAAGATAAAGCTCCAAAATCATAGAAGACAATTTTGAGAGCTTGAAAATGAAAGATAAAGTGGATGTTGTAGCCTCTCTTCTCTGTGTTGATGAAATTGTTAACACCATCAAAAGACTCGATGAAAAGTTTGAAGAACTAATGATTGTACAAAAGGTGTTAAGGTCACTCCCCTTAAGATTTGATGCTAAGGTCTCTGCCATTGAAGAACTGAATGATATGGAGAAACCGATGATGGATGAGATGCATGGGATTCTCACTACATATGAGATGAGGATATAAAAATAAAAGTCAACACATAAGGAAGCAACTTCCAAATCATCAAATAAGAAAAAAAGAAACAAATCCTGTGATTGTTCCAACCATGAATCAGATAAAGAAGAAGCACAATTCGTAAGAAAGATAAAAAGAGGATATGGAAAATACAAAGGTAAGCTTCCCTTCAAGTGTTTTAATTATGATAGAGTAGGACATTTTTCTACTAAATGTCAATATACAAAAAGGGAAGACAGTGATGATAAAGACAATAATGACAAAGAAGAACATAATAATAAAAGCAAACCATATAAACAAAAAAGAGGAAAATATGCTAAGAAGAGTTTTTACTCTAGAGAGGACGGTAGCTCGTTTGAAGAAAGTGATGGATATGTTTCTAATATTGACAAAGAATAATTCCTCTTCATGTCCATGGATACAAAGTCTACTGGTACAAAAAATCAAGACATTCAGAAAAGAAAAAAATAAGATTCAAAAGAAGAAGACATTGATGGGAAAGTGAATCTTGAAGTAGAACTCGTTAGTACCTTAGAATAAATAGATAGAATTAGGGGAAAGAATAAAAAGTAGAAAGATAAATTGTAGAAATATGAAAAGAAGGATCATGATCTTGTTGAAATAGAAAAAAAAATTATCATCCCGAAGACTCAACTAGAAGAGGGAAAAATGATAGAATAAGTGCTAAGAATCCAATTGAAAGAAAATGAAGAAACTTACAAGAAGCTAGAGGCTGAAATCATTTCCTTAAGAAACGAACCATACAAAAGAACTGATCAATTGAGTAGAATCTTGAATTTTAGAAAAATTATTGAAACATTAGATGATATTCTCAGTTACCAAAGGTCACCATTCATCAAGATAGGTTTTATATATGACGAAAAACAAAAGAACCTCAAGGGATATTGACGCAAACCTATCGGCCCTCGAGACCAATATCCGCTCACAGGATCGTTCTATATTCCCTTCAAGCTGGATCGACTCTTTCGATTCCCATTGGAATATGAAAAATTATCGATCCACAGGTCCTTCTCGGCAGCTCGCAATCTCGCGAGTTCACGAGTTGAGACTCCGAATCTTCCTCGTCCAAATCCGCAATACCCGAGATCATGAAATAGGTTTAGCCCCTTCTCCTCTCAGTGCCCTCCTTATGCGACCACTGGCTAGGCTAAGCACTAGCACCTTTCTCGCTACTCGCGACTTCGCGAGTCGAAGGATCAAACTCTTGTTCCCTTATCTCCCGAGTCTCCGAGACGCAAGAGGTCAACAAAGTGTTGACTCCTCCAAATGTGTGACGTGTGTTTTCCGGTCCACTTCCTAGGCCCACCTTGCGGTTTTTCCATGTGCCTCTTATGTGAAACCTCGAAACTTCTTGGCCTCGCTTCTCGCGACTTCAAGCACCCAAGTTTTGGACTCTCACCCGACAAACCTCCGAGTTCACGAGATCCTCTGATCTCTACCACCTGTCCTCCTCTAATGGACGGCTTAGATTATTTCGTGACCTCGCTTCTCATGACTTCAAGCACACAAGGTTTGGGTTCTCACTCGACGAACCTCCGAGTTCACGAGATCCTTTGATCTCTGCCACCTGTCCTCCTCCAATGGATGACTTAGATTATTTCGCGACCTCGCTTCTCGCGACTTCAAGCATCCAAGGTTTGGGTTCTCACTCAACGAACCTCCAAGTTCAAGAGATCCTCTGATCTTTTCCACCTGTGCTCCTCCAATGGACGACTTATATTATTTCACGACCTTGGGACTTCACCTTTCGCGATTTTGCGAGTCTTGTTACAAAGGTTTTGACCCTTCACCTCCCGAAATCTCGAGATGCGATTTTGCGGGTGATCCAACGACCCTCGTTGGTTCGGATCCTACGATCCGATTTTTACCGACCTTGCACTGGACAAAAGCTTCCATAACTCCCCTGCTCCTCTACGAGATCTGATGGCTTTTGGGACTTTGCGAATCCTCCATGACGGATTTTGACCGTCAAATTCCTCCTTGACAATTTTGGCGAAACGAATACGGTATCTTCACGAAAACTCGTCCGCCAACGAACCAAAGTTGTTACGTTTCCTTCCAACATTCAAAACACAAATTCCTTTGAGCTTCTCTTTGAATCAAGTCTCCAAGATGAATCCTACATGCACTCCTTGCAGCAACTTTCCAATACTTCCAAGTATTGAATCCTTCGACTCTGTGCACTCCCTGCGACAACAGTCTTTCCCAACTTTGCTCAGTTTTCAAACCCTAAGACTTCACTCAGCCTGCGCACTCCTTGCACGGATCCTGTGCTTAATTTTCACCTCTATGAGAATGAGAATAACATTATCTATTCTGAGTTTTCAGAGATGAACTCTGACTTATGTCAATGCACACCTTGCGGAAAATTTCACTGCACTCCTTGTAGGAAAAACTCTTACTCAGACAGAGAAACAATTGAAACTCATTCTCCACTCTCTCTCAGACTTCAAACACAAAGCATGAAATAATATACACAACATATAAAGAAAATGTATAATAGAAAGTAAACATCCATGAGCATAACATTCACAATGCATACATAGAGAACAATTACGACACCATGAATTTGAATCGAAGATCTTTCTATTAATTCAAATCTTTGTACATGAGTGTTTTCAACTACAACTCTCTTTGCTCTCTTCTCTATGCTATGTCTACTGCTGTTACAATGATACAAGTGAGGGTGTCTATATTCATTTTCCCTTTCGGTCCTAAAACTGTCTAATCTACGAATTCAAAGCTACCTACTAACATTAACTAACATAAATTCCTTCATATAATATAGACGAGAGCGGGACGCTCAAGGTCTATTTACAATATGGAAGTATGCCCTCCCTTAATTGTTTCATTTAAGTTTGGCGCATCCAACTTCAAAAAGATTCAAACAATTTTATCATGTGCCAAAATGTGTTGGCGCTTGCCCCACACTTGCTTGATGTTGGCGATGCTCCTGTATCATACTCCTCTGCTTGAAAATTTTCATGGGCTCCTGTCCATGAGCTCTTGCACGGTTTGTCCATGCTTCTGAATCTCTACTTCATTCTCCCAGATGACATCTTCAACTGGATGTCCCTTCCACTTGACCAAGTATTCAAAGTATTCCTTTCTCATGGTCTTCTTGCTGACTCTTTTGTCTAGTATGCTTTCCATCTGTGGTTTCTCTACAACTGGCATCTGTTTAGTCCACTGAACTTCTGGTTGTTCTTCACTTGTTCCTATTTTAGCTTTGTATGGGTACAAATCTGAGACATTGAATATCGGAGAAATTTCGATCCCATCGGGTAATTCAATCTCATAAGCATTTGCCCCAAAATTCTTCAAGACCTTACATGGTCCGATCTTTTTCATCTTCAATTTTTTATATGTCCCTTTCGGGAACCTTTCCTTTATTAGATGTGCCAGAATCAAATCACCAACCTCAAATTGAATTTGTCTCCTGTGTTGATCTTCTCTGCGCTTATATTCTTGGCTCTAGTTTTCCAATCGCTCCTTCACCTGGCTGTGAAGTTCCCTCATCGCTTCTGCGAAATGTTTTGCACTGGCACTCCTAGTTGCATTCTGTTCTGAATCCCTCAATTTCGAAACTCCTCTTGGTTGCATCCCATAAACAATCTGGAATGGACTATGCCATGTGCTTCTGTTGATTGAATCATTATAAGCAAATTCTTCCTATGGTAGAATATTGTCCCACTGACTGTGGTGTTCTGTCACCAAGTTTCTGAACAAGTCTCCCAAACTTCTGTTTACAACTTTTGTCTGTCCATTCGTTTGAGGATGATAAGCAGAATTGAATGATAATTTTGTTCCCATCTTTTTCCATAAATTTCTCCAGAAGTGTCCCATGAACTTGGTGTCTCGATCTGAAACTATGCTCCTTGGTAAGTCATGAAGTCGAATGACTTCTTTGAAAAACAGATTCGCAATGTGAGTTGCGTCACTAGTTTTCTGACACGGTATGAAATGTGCCATTTTAGAAAATCTATCCACCACCACAAAGATTGAGACAAACCCTCTTTTTTTTCTCGGTAGTCCCAATACGAAGTCCATGCTGAGTGCATCCCACGGCCTGTCAGGTATGGGTAACGGTTGATAAAAACCTTCATTATGCCTCTTTCCTTTTGAATGCTGACAAATTCTGCATCTATCCACAAATCTTTTGACGTCTTCTCACATTCCTGGCCAAAAATATGATTCATTCAACTTTGCAAATGTCTTGTGATGACTGAAATGCCTGACCAATCCTCCACTATGTTTCGCCTTCAACAAATTCTCCCTCATGGATCATTTTGGAATACAAAGTTGATTACCCTTAAACAGTAATCCTTCATGGATCATGTATTCTGCCCATTGGATTCTATCCCTGAGAATTGGATTCTTAGCTGCTTCATACGCCTCCTTAAAATCTGGATCATCTCTATACATGCCCCTAAGATCATCAAAACCCAGTTTTTTGACTCTGAACTCCTGCAACAACAAACATTTCCTGCTCAAAGCATCAACAACTTTGTTAGCAGTTCCAGAAATATGATTAATTACAAAAGTAAAGTTCTGCATGTATTCAACCCATTTAACATGTCTCTGATTCAACTTCTCTTGTTGAGTCACAAATTGCAAAGCATGATTATCACTGTATAAGACAAACTTCTTGGGAATCAAGTAATGTCTCCATTTTTTCAATGCCTGAATGATAGCATAGAACTCCTTGTCATAAGTGGAGTATTTCACTTTGGCTTTATTCAGCTTCTCGCTGAAGTATGCTATCGGCCTGCCTTCTTGGCTCAAGACTGCCCCTATTGCAAATCCACTTGCATCACATTTTACCTGAAATGTCTTTGTAAAATCAGGCAACACCAAAATTGGTTGTTCCATGATTTTCTTCTTCAACAAATTGAAGCTTTTCTCAGCCTCTTCTGTCCAGTGAAAAGACTTGTGTCTCTTCTTCACTATGTCCATCATCGGTGCACTAATTCCACTTAAATTCGTGATGAACTTCCGGTAGAAACTAGCCAATCCATGAAAACTTCTCACCTCAAAGATATTCTTCGGGGATGGCCAATTCTTAATTACCTCCACCTTATCCGGATCCATCCTCAACTTACCTACAAAAATAACAAACCCCAAATAAATGAGCTCTATCTTCATGAATGAGGATTTCTTCATGTTTATCAACAACTTCTCCTGTTGTAGCCTCTACATCACTGTAGCCAAATGTTTCAAATGCTCTGCCTCTATTTTACTTAAAATCAGTATGTCATCAAGATACACAATGACAAATTTCCCGATGAACTCCCTCAGGACTTCATTCATCAATCTCATGTAAGTAATTGACGCATTTGTTAAACCAAACGACATAACAAGCCATTCATACAATCCTTCATTTGTCTTGAAGGCTGTCTTCCATTCATCACCTTCTCTCATACGAATTTGATGATATCCACTTTTCAAATCAATCTTTGAAAAAAATTTGGCTCCACTCAAGTAATCCATCAGATCATCCATTCTTGGCAACGTGAATCTATACCTGATGGTTATCTTGTTGATCGCTCTCGAGTCAGTACACATCCACTAGCCTCCATCCTTCTTTGGACTGAGCACTGTCGGAACAACACATGGAATCAAGCTTTCTCTAACCAACCCTTTGTCCAAAAAATCCTGGACTTGTCTTTTGACCTCTTCATTCTCCTATGACATCAATCTGTACGCTGCTTTGTTTGGTAAACTAGCTCCAGGTATGAGATCAATATGATGACTCACACTTCTAATTGGTGGCAACGAACGAGGTAGTTCGTACACTACTATGTCAACGAACTCTTCCAGCAGTTCCTGAACCTCTTCTGGTAAATCATCTACCCTTGTGTTGGTTAAAACAATCTTCGGCTTCCTGACCACAATGAATATCGGTTCCTCCTTCTTCTTAACTTCTGTAATAAGTTCCTTCCCACTCATGAGAAGTACAATGTTTCTTACTTCAGGTTTCACCTCTTTATCCTTAATCAACAATAGCATGTGAGTTCTCCCATTCTTCTCTAGGGTGTATGTGTTTTTCTTCCCATCATGAATTACATTTCTATCATATTGCCACGGTCTACCCATCAATAGACGACAAACATCCATGGGAATAACATCACAGATTATTTCATCCTTATACCCTCCTATATTAAATTCAACTAAACATTGTTTAGTGACATTTACCTGATGTCCTTTTTGTAGCCATGAAACTCTGTATGGGCTTGGATGATCAATCGTCTCTAGCTCTATATTTTCTACCATCTCAGTTGAAACGAGATTATTTGTGCTACCACTGTTCACAATGACCTTGCATACCCTATCCTTGGTCTTGCAAGCAGTCCGGAAAAGACTGTTTCTTTGCATTGGATTCTCCACCTCCTTTTCTGGCGTTAAGAGAACCTTTCGCATCCAGCGATCTTCCACCTTCAGCATCTTCTGCCTCAACATTCCACCTCTGTGCTTCGGAAATGTAAGTTTCACCACCTTATTTATTTTTGTCTGGACACTCATAAGACTTGTGTCCATTCTTTCCACATGTGAAGCATTTCACTACTCCACCTCTTCCTCTTCCTCTACCTCTGGTATGAGGAAAAATGTTTGCGTCAACATATTGACCTTTCTATTCGGTATGTTTCCCTCTCTGTGAACTTCCACCTCTCTCAGTTTGTGTTTGAGGTTTCTTCCAGTCCTCTTTTGGTTTCTGGTTTCTATCCTGGGAAACTGATTTGCCTCTAGCTTGACTTCTGCCTCGGCCTTTTTGACCTTATTTTCATCTCAGTTTCTCTTCATCTTTTAGAGCCATCTGATAAGCATCTTCCACCGTTTAGATGGTCATCATGCTCATCTCATCCTGAATGTCATATCTCAGACAATTCATGTACCTGGAAATTTTTTCATCATCACTTTCGTGATGACCTACCCTGATGTTCAACCTATAGAATTCTTCAGTGTATTCCTTCACTTTCATCATCTTCTGTCTCAAGTTATGCATTCTTCGAAACAGAGTAATATGGTAATCCCTAGGAATGAATTTTTCCTTCATCTTCGCGATCATCCTATCCCAACTTTTGATCTTCTGCTTGCCTTTGCAGTGTCTGTCAGCTTGTAGTTCATCCCACCACAATGTTGCATGTCCTTTTAATCTTGTGACAACATGTTTGACCTTCTTATCTTCTTCGACATATTCATAGTCAAAATATGTGTCTGGAGCTCTAATCCAGTCTAGAAGCTCTTCAGCATCCAAGTTTCCCTCATAAACTGGAATGTCCATTTTGGCGCTTACACCCATTCTTGCAACAGCTCTAAGCAGGCGTTCATTTGTTGCATCTTCTGTTGTGACTTCTTCTTCGTCATATCCAACTTCATTTTCACTTTTGGAATCACTAACATTCCCAGTATCGGCTGTGTTCCTCTGTGTTGTATCCATGTCTTCAATTCTGGCGCGTAGGTCACACATCTCTCTCTCCATGGCTGGATCAGGCATCTTCCTACCCCTTCTTTTCGACATTTCCCTATCCTTTGGTGGATTAGGTGTTTGTCTGTCTCTTCTTCTCGGCAGCATGGTGAATCTTCCTTTTCCCTACTACAGAAAGAAAAGAACCTTTTTGCGCTATGATACTAAACTGACGCAGACCTATCGGCCCTCAGGACCGATATCCTCTCATAGGATCGTTCTATATGCCCTTTGAGCTGGATCGGATCTTTCGATTCCCACTGGAATCTGCAAAATTATCGATCCACAGGTCCTTCTCGACAACTCACAATCTTGCAAGTTCACGAGTTGAGACTCTGACTCTTCCTCGTCCAAATCCACGATACCCAAGATTGTGAAATAGGTTTAGCCCCTTCTCCTATCAGCGCCCTCCTTATGCAACCACCAGCTAGGCTAAGCACTAGAACCTTTCTCACTACTCGCGACTTCGCGAGTCGAAGGCTAAAACTCTTGTTCCCTTATCTCTCGAGTCCCCGAGACGCGAGAGGTCAACAGAGTGTTGACTCCTCCAAATGTGTGACGTGTGTCTTCCAGTCCACTTCTCGGGCCCACCTTGCGGTTCTGCCACGTGCCTCTTATGTGCAACCTCGACACTTCACGGCCTCGCTTCTCGCGACTTCAAGCACCCAAGTTTTGGACTCTCACCCGGCGAACCTCCGAGTTCACAAGATCCTCTGATATCTGCCACCTATCCTCCTCTAATGGATGGCTTAGATTATTTCGCGACCTCTCTTCTTGCGATTTCAAGCACCCAAGATTTGGGTTCTCACTCGGTGAACCTCCGAGTTCACGAGATCCTTTGATCTCTGCCACCTTTCCTCCTCCAATGGACGACTTAGATTATTTTTTGACCTCGCTTCTCACGACTTCAAGCACCCAAGGTTTGGGTTCTCACTCGACGAACCTCCGAGTTCACAAGATACTCTGATCTCTGCCACCTGTCCTCCTCCAATGGACGACCTAGATTATTTCGTGACCTCGCTTCTCGCGAATTCAAGCATCCAAGGTTTGGGTTCTCACTCGGTGAACCTCCAAGTTAATGAGATCCTTTGATCTCTGCCACCTGTCCTCCTCCAATGGACGGCTTAGATTATTTCGCGACCTCGGGACTTTTCCTTTCACGATTTCGCGAGTCTTGTTACAAAGGTTTCGACCCTTCACCTCCCAAAATCCTGAGATGCGATTTCGCGGGTGATCCAATGGCCCTCGTTGGTTTGGATCCTATGGTCTGATTTTTCCTAACCTTGCACTGGATGAATTCTTCCATAACTCCCCTGCTGCTCTGCGAGATCTGATGGCTTTCGGGACTTCGCGAATCCTCCACGGAGGATTATGACCGTCAAATTCCTCCTTGACAATTTTGGTGAAATGAATACAGTATCTTCACGAAAACTCGTTTGCCAGCGAACCAAAGTTTTTGCGTCTTCTTCCAACGTTCAAAACACAAATTCCTTTGAGCTTCTCTATGACTCAAGTCTCCAAGATGACTCCTGCACGCACTCCTTGCGGCAACTTTCCAATACTTCCAAGTATTGAATCCTTCGACTCTGTGCACTCCATACGACAATAGTCTTTCCCAACTTCGCTCAGTTTGCAAACCATGAGACTTCACTCAGCCTACGCACTCCTTGCACGGTTCCTGTGCTTAATTTTCACCTCTGTGAGAATGAGAATAACGTTATCTCTTCTGATTTTTCAGAGCTGAACTCTGACTTCTGTCGATGCACACCTTGCGGACAATTTCACTGCACGCCTTGCAGGAAAAACTCTTACTCAGACAGAGAAACAATTGAAACTCACTCTCCACTCTCTCTCAGACTTCAAACACAAAGCATGAAATCATATACACAACAAATAAAGAAAATGTATAACAGAAAGTAAGCGTCCATGAGAATAACATTCACAATGCATACACAGAGAACAATTACGACACCATGAATTTGAATCAGAGCCCTTTCTATTAATTCAAATCTCTGTACATGGGTGTTTTCAACTACAACTCTCTCTGCTCTCTTCTTTATGCTATGCCTACTATTGTTACAATGATACAAGTGAGGGTGTCTATATCTGTTTTCCCTCTTCGCTCCTAAAACTGTCTAATCTGAGAATTCAAAGCTACCTACTAACATTAACTAACATAAATGCCTTCATCTAATACAGACGAGAGCAGGATGCTCAAGGTCTATTTACAATATGGAAGTACACCCTCCCTTAATTGTTTCATTTAAGTTTGGCGCATCCAACTTCAAAAAGATTCAACCAATTTTATCATGTGCCAAAATGTGTTGGTGCTTGCCCCACGCTTTCTTGATGTTGGTGATGCTCCTACATTAGAGATTCATTTACTGAGGTCACAAAGCCATTAGAAAATAAAAATGAAGAAAACACTAAAAGATATTATAATATTCTCAAAGGATCCAACAAAAATGAAAGCAACAACAAGAAAGGAAATGATGACCAACAAAAACCCGATTCTTCTCACAAGAACAACATGCATGAGTTTAGAAGAGTTGTTCCACCAAGAATTCCTTTCACAACCCGATACCAAAATCTCTTTCTTAGCTATTATTTTTCTTTCTATAATTTTTGTCATAAAGCACTAGATTGTAGAGCTTATGCAAGAAGTGATAATGTGAGCGATAGAAACAAAGTTCCTTACAATACCTCAAGGAATGATTATGTGAGCAACAAAACCATAAGTTCTCATGGGTTTGTTGATAGAAACTACAATTTATTTTCTCCCCTACTTGATTACAATATTGAATGTTATAAGTTCAATAACTATGGGCACATAACATGTGACTGTAGAATTATCATAATAAATTTTCCTAAATAAAATAGGGAATCAAATGTTATTACCAAGAATAGAGAAGAATACACAAACGTGTGGAAAAGGAAGCAAGAAGAACCAAAGAAGGAAGAATGTGGAATTGCAATGTATGTTGAAGACAGATAAATCCAATGATACATTGATAATGGATGTTCAAAACACATGACAGGGGATCAAGAAAACATTCTCATCCTAAAAGAAGAAAAATGAGGTAGTGTTACCTTTAGGGATAACGCTTTTGGAAGGATAGTTGGAAAATGTATCGTTAGTCTTGATAATGGAAAGAATAAAAATCAAAATGTCTTATATGTTGAAGGGTTAAAAAAAATCTTTGTTATCACTGAAATTTCGTTTGCACATGGCGACAAGAAGTCCGCATCATCAAAAAAACGATGAAGTCATTCATGGCACTGAATTAATTTCACAGCACTCCAGAAGGGACAAAAACTATACAAAGTAACCAAAAATTGAAGGGTGCTTTACAGCAGTTTGGTGCGCAGGCGCAGGCGCAGGACAAAAACGTGATTTGCGCGCATGCGCGCTCGACGCACGACTGTCAGCATAAAAACCTGTGCGCCTGCTAATATGATGCATTAATTGAATAGGTCGGCCTCCCAACCGCTTACGGACCGACTCCCAAGTTGATTTGACTCTCAAATCAGAGCCGGATCCGTAAAATCGGCGGGTTAATGACCTAAATAAACCCTAAAAGGGTCCCTGTTCACACTTTGAGAAG
>JZKD02S1731880.1:68509-80286 GCA_000966675.3 Picea glauca | reverse complement strand
GAGGTAAGAAGTTTTCTAGGACATGTTGGATACTACAGAAGATTTATCAAGAATTTTTCCAAAATAGCTTCTCCCCTGTTTGTATTACTGATGAAAAATGTTGAATTCAAATGGATTAATTCTTGCTAGGAAGCATTTAATACACTTAAACATCAGTTATCTACAACTCCTATCCTTAGAGGACCTGATTGGACACTTCCCTTTCACATATCCTCTGATGCTTTAGATACTGCAATAGGAGTTGTTTTGGGACATGAAGCAAATCATCTCCCTTATGCTATATATTTCATCAGCAAGCATATTACCCCTGCTGAACTCAATTATACAGTCACCAAGAAGGAATTCTTAGCAGTTATCTATGCAATTAATAAATTTAGACATTACATTACTGCCTATTCTACTTTTGTCCATACTGATCACTCAACTATCAAATACTTAATGAACAAACCTATTACAAATGCTAGAGTCACCAGATGGCTACTATTATTGCAAGAATTTGATATTACAATTGTAGATAGACCAGGAAAAGAGAATGTAGTTGTTGATTTCCTTTCTCGATTGACACCTGATGATGATACCCCAGTAGACGATTCCTTTCCTGATGAATATCTATTTGCAATTTCTGCTCACTCACCTTGGTATGCAGACATTGCTAACTACTTGGTTGCAGGGAAGTTACCACCACACCTATCCTACCGAGAGAAAAAATGTATCATTTATCAAAGTGCTCGGTATAGTTGGATAAGTGGGTACCTTTTCCATACAGGAGCTGATCAAGAAATTCGAAGGTGTATTAGAGAAGATGAGGTGTATGATCTACTAAAAGCTTGTCATGATGGCCCTTGTGGAGGGCATTTTGCTGATAAAAGAACAACATATAAAATTCTCAGGATGGGGTACTATTGGCCCTCACTCTTCAAAGATGGAAATAAATATGTCCAGGCCTATCATAGCTGCCAAAGAGTAGGCCAACCTAATCATAGAGATGAAATGCCATTAAACCCCCAGATAGTACTTGAATCATTTGAAAGATGGGCCCTAGACTTTATAGGACCCATCAACCCTCCATCTAATCAAAAAGTTTATATAATGGTCTACACAGACTACATGACTAAATGGGTGGAAGCCAAATCACTCCACAGAGCGACCAAAGAAGCAGTTATAGATTTCTTATTCAAATACATCTTCATCAGATTTGGAGTACCAAGAGAATTAGTTACAGATGGAGGACCTCCTTTCACTTCTCATGGGTTCAAAGCCACCCTTCAGAGATATCATATTTAGCAGAGAATGACTACAGCATACCACCCCCAAGCCAACGGATAGGTGGAAAGAACAAACAAAGTAATAGAAGCCATTCTCACAAAAACAGTGAAGGAAAATAGAAAAAATTGGTCCTACAGGCTCCCTGAAGCATTATGGGCCTACAGAACTACCTGTAGAAATACTACAGGATTCTCTCCCTATGAATTAGTATATGGAAAGAGTGTTGTCTTTCCAGTCGAATTTGAGATAAAAACCTTAAGGACTGCTTTAGCTATCAACCTTGATTTAACCGATGCACAGACAGCCAGGTTGCAACAGCTTAATGAATCGGAGGAGAAAAGATTAGATGCCATTCAACAGACAACCATAATTCAACAACAAAGATCAAAATGGCATGACAAAAATATCAAGAACAAGCAGTTCCAAAAAGGTAATTGGGCCCTACTGTATGATTCCCGGTTCAAATAATTTCAAGGGAAACTGCGTACAAGATGGCTTGGACCTTACGAAGTAGACACTGTTTTCCCCAATGGAACAATAAGGCTCCTCACAATCGATGACTCCAAAACTCTGTTACTTGTAAATGTTCATCGACTCCGTCTATACCAGCACCCTATTTCCAAAGAAGATTTTAAGGCCACATGCATGGCAGACGCCCATTACCTCTTCTTAAAAGAGGCTTCTACCCCTCATTGCAATTAATTCTTTTAAGTTAATTTCTTTAGTATTAGATTAGATTTTAATAATCCCTATCAAGAAATACCATGTTACAATCGATTTTTGCAGATTCCCGATTGAAGCACAGGCCACTAGGAAAGGACGATCCTACTTCAAAGAGACAAGCTTCCTCCGATGCTGAAACACCACAGTTCAACACTTTTGACCTTCCTCCGGTGCTGAAACACCACTGTTCGGCACTTTTTGACTTTTCTCTGTTGCCGAAACACCACTGTCAGCAATTCGTTCCCTTTCCTTCATTACTGAAACATCACTACCACCAACCCCACACCTATTCCCCCATCACTTCTCAGCAACCTTTTACCACTTTTCCCCATTTCCTCACCATTCTTCATCGACGAAACAACACTATCCAGCAATTGTTTTGCCTTTTCTTTTCTGTTGCTGAAACACCATTGTCAGCAACTCTTCATCATTTTTCCTGATGCTGAAACACCACTGTTCAACACTTTTGACTTTCTTCTATTGCCGAAACACCACTGTCAGCAATTCGTTCCCTTTCCTTCATTACTCAAACATCGCTACCACCAACTCCACACCTATTCCCCCATCACTTCTTAGCAGTCTTTTACCACTTTTCCCCATTTCCTCACCATTCTTCATCGGCGAAACAACACCATCCAACAATTGTTTCGCCTTTTCTTTTCTGTTGCTGAAACACCATTGTCAGCAACTCTTCATCATTTTTCTCGATGCTGAAACACCACTGTTTAGCACTTTTGACTTTCCTCCAATGCTGAAACACCACTGTTCAACACTTTTGATTTTCTTCCGATGTTGAAACACCATTGTTCAACACTTTTTGTTCTCCCTATTGCCAAAACACTATAGTCCGAAAACTCCTCACTTTCTTCTTCGATGAAACAACACCGTCCAACAATTGTTTCACCCCATTTTTCTTGTTGCTGAAACAACATTGTTCAGCAGTTCTTCACATTTTCTCATCATCGAAACAACACCGTCCAACAATTGTTTCGTTCTTCTTTGTTGCTGAAACACCAATTTTTCAACATCATCTGTCAGCAAGCTTTTACGCTCTCATACTATAGTTCGTCCTTCCAGTCAGCAAACCCTCGACACAACTCATCTATTAGATTAAAAGTCTCTGCCACGACCACTGCAGGACTACCATGGACATGCATGATATTCTGTTTGTAGAACGAATCAAAAGGTAAGGCGAGGTATGTAAATTTTATGTAATTCAGTTAGGCTATAGTTAATGAGAGGATTCTAAATCATTATGGCCACTCGAGTGAAATCATTTATTATCCACACTTGACGAGAGGGGAGGACACATCAAACCTTCTATACCATCATTTCGCACGAACTCACCACCGCCATCCCTATTTCACCACCCTTTCGCGCATTTGACTGCCATTTTGCTTAACGTCGCTCGGAAAAATCACTCTGTGCAGAGGCTGATACTCAAACTCTCTGACGTTGTATCCTACCGAGCTGGTAGCTATGGGAGGCTCTCTCATACGGAATGAGCCTGCCACCACAGTGTTGTTAGAACATTATCCAGTAGCTTATCAAATCTTTCAGCAGGCAGGATGGCTCAGTTACTTTCAGAGACTCCAGGGGTATAATGAACAATAGGTCCTGCAATTCGCCCAAAACCTTCAGGAAGACCATTCTATCATCCAAGGGGTCCGAATTTCAGTAACGGAAGAAGATATAGCACAGGTCTCAGGCCTCCCTATCAACGACACTCGCATGTTCAGTCGTAAACATATCATTCAGAATGCTCAACAGAACTTCTTCCTGCCAGAAGAACGAATTGAATTTAAAGGTAGGGGTGTTCAACTCGGCTCATTGCCACCTCCATGGCCGAAAGTTGCAAGATTCATCAAGCATTACCTAACCTGGGAGGGCCGATACCAGGTAGTTTATCAACACGACTTTCTTCTGTTATCTCATTTAAGGCATAATAGACAGGTCAATATTCCTTATTATTTGCTGGGTTGTCTGAAAAATATGGCACATTACTGCAGAAAGGCTAAAGATCCCACCCTTTCACTCACCCATCATCGTCTTGTCCAACTGCTCATCCAAGGGGGTTTTGCCCAACACCCCCCCCCACTAAAAAACCCGCCTATAAACCCCCAAGCAGCTGCCGAAAATCCTGAAAACCTCCAGGAGCAGCAACCGCAAAATCCCCCAGACTCTCCAGAAGTACCCAATAGCCCGCCCACGGAACCAACCAGACCAATCAATACCCCTACCATACCAAGCCCGCCTCATACCTTACCAGAATCATCCACTCCCGCCCTTCATATCCTTAGTGATGACTCTGAGCCAGATAATTCCCCCTGCCCCATCATTGAGGAAAGACCCCCACGTAAATGAAAACAAATTCCCCTCTTTCCATCCTTCTTACGAAAAAAGTGAACAAGGGCCTCAACTAGGACACCCATTATTGCCACTATCCTACACCCCCAACCCATTCGATTGATACCCCGTACACCTCCAACCTCCCAAATCTCGGGATCTTTGCCTATTCCACCCATGGGAACTGAAACACAAGAACCATATGCCCAGGGTGTTGCGACATCATCCGTCTCAAATAAAGTAGATGAAACACAAGAACCAACTACCCATTCAGTGGTTGAAACACAAGAACCAACTGTTGATATTGAAATTGAGATACAGGAATTAGAGGTCCAGGCTGCTGCAACACTACTCTCCTCAAATAAAGTAGCTGAAACACAAGAACCAGCTACCCATTCAGTGGCTGAAACACAAGAACCAACCATAGCTTCCACACAAGAACCAGCTACGGCTGAAACACAAGAACCAGCTGCTGATCTTGAAATTGAGATGAAAGAATCAGAGGTCCAGGGTGCTGCAACACTACTCTCCTTCCATCAGGAAGCTGAAACACAGGAAGAAACCCCCAATCCAATAGTTGCGCCACAAGAACCAGCTAGTGAGGCCGTGACTGCCACACAAGAACCAGTCACCCCCCAACCATAACCAACAATGGGCTCTCTCTAGCAGGAAAACGAGTTTTTAAAATCTGAACTGGAAGCATATAATCAAGAATTAGCCACGGCAAAGGAAGCATATGAGAAAGACCTAAATTTGTACATCCTAGCTCATACAACAACCTTGTCAGAGGGGACTATAGAGAGCCTGTGTAAAGAATATATGTGTTGTCAATGTGGGGATATTTACTATCAAGTAGGCTATAAGGTAACTCAAGTCCCAATATCAGGAGCTCCCCCTACTCCTTCACCTTTTGTAGTAAAAAAGGAAGAACCTGCTGTCACACAAGAACCAGCAGAACCCCACAAGATCAAGACTAAGCCCTGTATTCCAACAAATGAAGCCCCTGCCTTTGTCAACAAAGCCATACAGACAATGCCTATGGAGGAATTTACACCTCCCAGCCAGATCAATCTCCCCACTTTTGTGGAACAATTTACTCATACCTTACCTCATTCCACTATTTGCAACGCTGAAACACAGACCCAGCCATGGGATGAGCATGCAACAATAAAAAAATGGAAGAAAGAGTATGCTGCAACACAGGCCAAAAGCCTGCAAGAGCATAGACAAATCTGGATAAATCATACATACTCAAATTGGGAAGCTTTAGAGCAGACACATCAGGAAGCTCGTTCCCTTAAGAAACAGAACAAAGAGTTGAAAGGCATAATGGCCCGGGTATTTGACCTGACACAAAAGCTATTGGCTACAAGAAAACCATCTTGCAACTACTCCTTGTTCCTTATGGAGCGACTCACATGGTTTCAGATCAAATCAATTATAGAAGGAAAACCCCATGCAGTACTACACCCAACAGACTTTGTCAAAACTTTCACAAAAGCATCTGCTAGAGATCAACACCTCCTCTGTGAGGCATATTTCCATAATGAAGCCATTCCAGAGAACAGGCAGCTGAACCTTAATCCTCTTGTCGGGGACATTCAGATTCGGGCGTTCACCTCCTTTCTCTACAATAAAATCATTTGGCAAGATGACTTCATGGCTGCTAAACACAATGAAGACAACCGCCTTCTATGGATAAGACCAGAACCACAGAATGCAACCACCTTTGTCACAGAATATTATGAGTTCTTAAAGAAACCAGGTGTGATTGAACATGTTTAGCAGCTACAATCAAGAGTGCTCCAGGATTGTCAGCACATCATCAGATCCATAGAGATTCCTTCCCTCTAGGAAAATAACCTGTTTTGGTAGCAATCCACTGAGAAAAGACAAGAACACCATCCTTTTAGCACGACCAACCTTGAGGTAGCAATCTCCAGGGTACCTAACTACATCCAGTGTGTTCAACAATGTGTTAAAAACTGGATAGGGTACTGGTTTTATTTTCCTATCCTCTGGTTGCCAATAGAAAGATATCAAATTAATTATAAGCTGCCTAAGAAGACAAAAACAACAGCATGGCAAAGATTACAATGGATCCAAGGGTTCAGAATGCCAACGGACAGTACCTCCAAGAGCTACTTCTTGAGTAACTTACACGCTCAGATTCGGTATCCAGACTCTGATTCAGAGTGACGTTTCCTGAGGACATGCAACACCTTGAGTTGGGGGGGATGTTAGGACCACACAATGTATCTTTTTGCCTGTACTTTTTTCCACTATTACACTCTTGATCACCCACATTTAAACTCATACTATCACTTTATCTGATCATTCCAAAGGTATACAACGTCCCTTCTCATTACTATACGTTTAATCTGTTTTGCATAATATTTTACATCACTTTCGTACTTAACCATTGATTAGAAATGTATAAGCGTTGAAACAATTCAAATTGCAGATTAGAATTTGAGGCATGTTGCTGAAACACAGAGTTGTTACACAGTCCAGGGTCGCAGATGCTGAAACACAGAGCTGTTACACAGTCTAGGGTCGCAGATGTTGAAACACAGAGTTGTTACATAGTCCAGGGTCGCAGATGCTGAAACAAAGAGCTGTTACATAGTCCAGAGTCATATATGCTGAAACACAGAGGAAGCCGTTACACAGCCCAGGACCGACGATGCTGAAACACAAAGGAAGTCGTTACACAGTCGGCGGTCAACAACAACTCTACAACAGTCGCACGTGAGCCAAGCACCAACCATCGCTCCTACATGAGAATGCTGAAACAGTCAAGAGCGCAAATCCCGTGGTTGAAACAACCCGCGATTTGTGATGCTGAAACAACATCAGCAACAACGAGAAGGAACTGTTACTCCAGCGGTAACAACAACACCTCATTCAGCACTTTTAATATCATTCTGTTGCGCGAGACTAGGACATCCTATTCTGGTTTAGAAATTCGATCTGACCAAGAATAGAAATCAGATATACATTGTAATTTTTGATCAATTGTATCGAAGGGGTTCCCTCTTTAAATAAGAGGAAATCATCATTCGAGGGGAAGTTTTATGTATTAAGAAAGCTTTAGAGAGAGGGACATACTTCATTTTTCCAGATTGTAATATGACCCATTGATAGATGAATAAAAGACTGTTTTGAGCATCCTTCTCTAGCCTTTTCATCTCAGGGGAATCTTGTGAGAAGGGAGGGCCCACCTTCTTCACAAGATTCACCCGTTAGTTTTATAGTGTGTTAGTGTAATTTCTGTTTATGCCTTGATTAAATTTTGTCTTGCTGAAACACTACTGAACTCTGTCTTGTTAAGAACTTCAGTTTATTGAATGTTGCATTATTTTCATGCAGTTCATAATCAATTTCATTAGTAATCTTGTGTGATGATTTTATGAGGTTTGCTAATCAGAGACTGGGTTAAGGGTCCCTGCTTAATGAAAGGGATTAGAAGGTCTTGTTCTCTATAAATTTCAGTTATTTTCACAAGTGTTCTAATCAGAGACTGGGTTAAGGGTCCCTGCTTAATGGAAGGGATTAGAAGGTCCTGTTCTCTATAGATTTCAGTTATTTTCTCCAGTGTGCTAATCAGATACTGGGTTAAGGGTCCCTGCTTACTGGAAGGGATTAGAAGGTCCCGTTCTCTGTAGATTTCAGTTATTTTTGCAAGTGTGCTAATCAGAGACTGGGTTAAGGGTCCCTGCTTAATGGAAGGGATTAGAAGGTCCCGTTCTCTGTAAAATTAGTAAGCTTCCAGTTATTTTTCACAAGTGTGTTGTTTAGAGACTGGGCTAAGGGTTCCTTCTTAAAAAGGAAGGAATCAGATGGTCTTGTTCTCTGCTAGATAGAGTTAGCCTTCTATGCAGTAATGTTTTCATGAAAGTGTGTTAATAAAAAACAAGGTGCTGGAGTTCCTACTTGGGAATAAGGGTCCTGTTCTCTGGTTACAGAATAATTGTTCTTTCCTATTGCAGTTGTTATTTTAATGTAATCCAGGATTCTTTAGATTAATCTTTAAAGATCTGCAATAAGTAGGTTGCTTTCCTGTAATTCAAGTCAGAACTTCAGTTCATTCAAGGCAAGTGTGATTAATATAGTTTCCTTTACTAAAACTCTAGGTTTCTTTTGAAATTGAGCATACATAGTGCGTGGTTATCTTTGAAATAAGCAGACTTCCCTGGGTTGACAATTTATGTAGCACTTGATTGTTTGAATTAATTAAGCAATTATAGTGACCAACACAGAGTCGCACAAAGTGTCCATAAAAGGGCTCCTGGTGTATAACAATAGTTCAAGTGAAACCTCAAATAAACATGCTTCAAATTTCCCTTTCATTTTGGTTTGTAAGACTAATTTAGTGAGTATATAACTCATACATAGAGGTGCTCCTTGCATATGGAATTAAAACACATCAAGTCATATCTATAAAAATAGTTTTGCAATGTTGCCATTGAACCCAAATATTTCCTTGCGGCATACTGTATTACCAAACAAATGAGTGGGCTTAACATTCTTTCCATCTTCGCACAACAAATAATAAACCAAACCCATGACTAAAAAAGAGCACAAACATTGCCTTTACTAAATTCTGGGTTGGCCACCTTCCACCCTGTTTTCCAAATACAGGGTTCGATATGCAACTATCAACAATAATGCAGTGAAGGAGGACGAGATGACCAAGTTGAGATTTTAGCCAAAAAGAGCATGAAAAGATTAATACCACCACAAAATTCCACATTTATATTTACAGAGTTGATGCAAGGGCACGGGCATGATAGCCACACGATCCACACAATTAAATGATAGGAAGAGTTTCCAAATAACCTACAAGTAACAAACAATGATAACGTTCTTGTTGGACAAATAGGAATATCAAATGAAAATTAGAGGCAAGATAGGCCCGTGAATTTCCCAAACAATACCCATTTCCACACGTAAAGAACGAACAACTACATACAGTAAGAAACACCCACATTTTTTATGTGAATAGTTCAAATAAAAATCCCACAGAGACCAAGACTTCGCTAATAATGCATATACAACCAAAATTTCCACATATCATAAATTTGGAAATGCACAAACATATAGAAAACTCAAGAGCCAATTGTTGACTTAATTAAAGAGCAGAGCGAAATATTCATGGATGGATCAGGAAGAAACCCCATACCTATGTGTAAAAATGTCCAAGGAGAGTTGATAAAGCCTGTATACATGTTCCATGACCGAACAAAGCATAGAAACAACAACCAACAAGAGAAAATGTGAAATGGCTAGGGTAGTGGGCTTGAGGTAGGTTAGAGCGACGTGCATTTAGTGCATGTTGTATCTGAACTTACACATTCGTCCAAGGAAAGCATGAGCATCTAACCATACAACACATCAACTACTAACTCCAAATCGATTTAATGCAAGTCGAATACATCATAGTTTTCCTATGTTTCAAACTTACAAATCTGCCAACTCTTCCAAAACCCCAATGTAACATACATCCAGACTTGCTAGGGATATTGTGTCCCAACCTTTAGACTTCCAATTTAAACAATGTGTGCAACCCTTGTAGCATGAAATCAAGGTAATCACCATACCATACACTATATATAAATTAAAAACTGGAGTGTAGATCCTTTGCCAAATTAAATGTAGCATAGTAATAATTGTGAGAGATAATTAAGACAACATCATTTCCTCTTTATTCACCTCGCCCATAACATCTTGTAATCAATTATTTTGACAACGATTTAAAGAAAATAAACTGTAGAGATCGTATCTCAGCCAATTCATAAGTACATTAAAACATACGTTTCATCTCTTCATCATAGTCACACAAGTCACACAAGGGGTCACACCTATTAGTATATTTTTAAATTTAATTAAATAATAAGGCGTTGCAACCATTTGAAAGAAGGTACCCTATGTTTCACATTTCGGAGTCAACAAACTGTTGACTTCACAAGGAAATCTATTTCCAACAGATTAAGAACTTAGAGTGTCAGGTTTCACAGACCAGTAAAAGTAGACCAAAGAATTATTGAAAGAATAGTTAAGCAACAGGGGGAAAAAGATGGTTTAATGGAAATAATGATATGAGACTTTGGGAATAACTCATGAAAAGTGGTACGTATGAGGGTGATCAGGGGATCAAATTTTGCTCAAAAATTAAAAGTGCTCATAATCGCTTCAAACCGGACCAGAGTGTAGGCCTCGTCGTTGCGAACCCAACGCAACTCATTTCGTCTCAAACAGACGTCGGGAGCGAGAGATATTGCAATCTGTTCATAAAGTCAAACAGGCAAAAAAAGGATGCAGACTGTACAGTCCATACAGGCTGATGTGGCAGGGTCGTACGACCGTACTATGACATGGCATGTGATGACATGGTAGAGTTTGGTTGGCTGTTGAGGGAGAATGATATCTCAACACGTGACATTGTTTGGTCAAGTGATTGGGTGCCACGTGGCCCAACCATGGGCTGCCACGTGGCACCCCTTTATTGTCTTTTGGTTGTTATGTAAAATTATGTTGGAGTCTGCGGGGTTCGACCCCTGGACCTCTCCTCCACATAGCACCTTCGCAAAGACCATCTGACCAACGGACCACCAGTTGTGACTTGATATGTATACAGGTTTAAATTTATTTAAAATCAAACTATGTGTTAAATGGTGGGGGGTCAGGCTGGGGCTTAGCCCCGACCCACGGTTTTATACATCGAAACATATGACCATACCATTGTTACATAGTGCGTGGGGGTTTTAATATAGCCCGTGGTTATAACCGTTATAGCATATGACCCTGTCATATGGCTCTGGTACTATGGGCGCGTTTTATATGGTTCATACAGTTGTAACTTACCCGCCACTTGTAACGACTTTATTTGCCTATAGACGGAGCCCCTTTTTATAATGCGCAAAGTCATATGGAGGAACGCATGTGCCCAGGTGCTAGGCGGTTAGGGGCAGTTGGTATCAGAGCATTGGTTTTTGAAGACTTGATTGTTTGGAAGTTTTGTTTCTGATGCTCACAAGGTTGAAACTCACAAGAGGATAAGGTCAACTTGTGGAGCCAAGTTCTCATCCGACAAGGAGGAAGAATATACCATCACCGCAAGTTTCAAGGAGGCATTCACCAAGTATGGCTCATGCAGAAAGTCATGAACGTGTTCCTGCAGAAGATGAAGATCTCAGAAAGGCTATCATGGAGATGAGAGAGATGATGAAGATCTTGATGGAAAGGAACATATTGTCGCAAGGTGAAGGCTCCAACCCTTCAAGGCATAAAGGAAGCAGTGGTGACAAAACTCCAAATGAAAATAGAGGGAATGGTGCTTCTCCACCACCCTCTCCTCCATCTTCTTCTTCTTCTTCTTCTACTAGTTCAAGACCTCTTCCGAATTCTCCAAAGGGGCATGGTAAAACTCCTTCGCAAAT
>JZKD02S1731880.1:52439-64946 GCA_000966675.3 Picea glauca | reverse complement strand
AGGGAACTATACCCTCATCTTCACATAGACTGAAAATAGTCTTTTGGAGGTCCAAAAGCTTCCCAATGGGGAGGTGTGATCAGGGGATCAAATTTTGCTAAAAAATTCAAAGTGCCAGGACTCACTTCAAATTGGACGAGAGCGCAGGCCTCGTCGTTGCGAACCCAAAGCAACTCGTTTAGTCTCAAACGGACATTGGGAGAGAGAGATATTGCAATCTATTCATAAAGTCAAGCAGGCAAAAAAAGGACGCTGACTGTAGAGTCCGTACAGGTTGATGTGGCAGGGACGTATGACTGTACTATGACATGGCATGTGATGACGTGGTAGAGTTTGGTTGGTTGTTGAGGGTGAATGATAGCTCGACACATGGCATTGTTTGGTCAAGTGATTGGGTGCCACGTGGCCCAACCATGGGCTGCCACGTGGCACCCCTTTATTGGCTTTTGGTTGTTATGTAAAATTATGTTGGAGTCTGCGGGGTTCAACCCCCGGACCTCTCCTCCACATAGCACCTTCGCAAAGACCGTCTGACCAACGGACCACCAGTTGTGACTTGATATGTATACAGGTTTAAATTTATTTAAAATCAAACTATGTGTTAAATGGTGGGGGGTCGGGCCGGGGCTTAGCCTCAACCCACGATTTTATACATTGAAACATATGACCATACCGTTATTACATAGTGTGCGGGGGTTTTAATATAGCCCGTGGTTATAACCATTATATCATATGACCCTGTCATATGGCTTCGATACTATGGGTGCGTTTTATATGGTTCATACGGTTGTAACTTACCCGCCACGTGTAACGACTCTAGTTTCCTATAGATCGAGCCCCTTTTTATAATGCGCAAAGTCATTTGGAGGACCACATGTGCCCAGGTGCTAGGCAGTTAGGGGTTGGCGCGCCCATAACCATCCTACAGTTTGCACCGTTGGCGTGGTTGCACCCGGTGTTGGGTTTTTACGCTATATATTCCGTGTGTGCCAGATTCATTTGACAAGGGTACATTTTGTAGATGTAGAGACAACAAGCTTGAAAGGGGGACTTCCAGGAGGCCTAACTTATTCGTTTTTCGACCGATTGAGGTGCCGAAAAAGCCCAGCTAAGGGTTTTTGGATGCTCTGAAGCCATTGGAGCAGTCGGTTGGTCAGTTTGATCACTGTAAGGAATTTTTTTGATCACTTTGAGCAATTAATAATAAATGATCCATTGGAAGATGGACCAGGAGATGTAGCCCAAGAGAGGGGTGAACTCCTTTATCAATTGTTGTGTTTATGTGCTTATGTTCATTGATTATGTTGTTGTCTATGTGTATTTTGCATGAGTAATCCTTTAATTTATGTGTTGCAAAGTTGATCCATTTTCTTTTAACACATAACATTTACTTGCAATAATTTCAATATTTTCAAGTCTTCTTCATTTTTAGATCAGAGGAGGTATGGTCTTGTATTCATAACATTCAATCAATACATAGTAAATAGTGTTTCTACATGTTTTAAGGAGAAATTTTCTTATATTCTCTTTTGAATCTTAGGATGGAGGGAAGCAAGGGATAGTGAAAAATAGGGAAGAACACCAAATCATCTATCTTACAGCAGTATTGAAAGAAAAAACAAATTTCAACAATGTATAAAAGGAGGACAATGTGACAACTGTGTAAACTTTATTGTTTATTGATCAACAATACTTACAGAATGACAATCTCATGGAAAAACTAATCCAGAATTTATTTCAACAAAATATCATGCAATCTAAATAGAACAGAAAAAGCGAAAGACAAAACTAAATAAACTAAAAGCCCACTTTATTATTTATGTACAAAGGAACTGAAAAACATTCTTCGAGTTAGGTAGGATGTCATTTTTCATACAGAAACACAGCATCGATTTTGGATGGATGATTAATGAATTGGAAGACGATGTATAAAGAGTGTTGATCACCTTTCCAACCAAAAAATGCATGTGACAAGGGTAGTGGGCCTATCAAGATCCAAAACAAACTGATTACCATCTTGTAGGACCTACCAACCAACAAGACGATATTTCGGTTTGATATTGGAAACATGAGCATGATCAATAACATTAGAATGATGGTTAGAAGTTTTGATGTTGAGGATGAATTAATGGGATCTTTGATAATTATAAGGTCATCATTTACAATCTCCTGATCCGGAAAAGAACTACCATGCATCGAGGAAGAAAGTAAAGGATTCAAATGCATAGGAATCCCTTTAAATTTATCATCATCAAAAGAAATCATGCATGCAAGGGGGATATGAATATCGTCATTGAATTCCTCAACCTCTTTGAACTGAAACAATGGGTTTGTGAAGGAATTTTGCAATGTAAAATATTGATTATCCTGATGGGAATTTTCAGAAAGAGAGTCAACATATGAATCTATATGGCCCCTTGAATCCCCTCTTTCATCATCTTCAACATGGTGATGAGAAATATGAGGGATAGTGCTATTCAAATCAAGATAATCCTCCATGCCAGATTCATCCATGAATATTACTTCATTAGACATAAGTTGATCTTGAGTAGGATATATTTCAAAAAGGTCATCATTAAAGGGGAAGGTATCAAATAAATCATTGTCATAAGTTGGATTAGTAGGCATATTAGGACAATAATCCTTACAATCCTCTGCGAATATAGCACTACGAGATGCATGATTTTCCTCCTGCAGACTTGTCATGAAGAGAGAGGGAATTGTGTGATATTCATTTTTAGCCTTTAAGAACAATCCACATGTTAATTGGTCATGAGGACCATAGAAAAAGTCACATCGAGGAGGATCATGGATGCTTTCAGGTAGAAATTCGAAGTGTTGAAATATAGGCGGAGGAGGAAAGTCAATAAGAAACTTTACAAAAATTGATTCCCCTGTGAAAATTTGACTAGATGATATACGTCTAGACCAGTATCTTGCTTTACCATGGAGGGAAAGTGGAAAAATATATGCAAAAGTATGTATATCATAAACCCCAATAGATTGACAGAATATAAGGAAATCATCAATATGGTTATGAGAATATTCCCATAAGTTACCCTTGAAAAGAGGACAACTAACCATTGACAATGAGCTCAAATTAGATTTATGCATGATCATGCAAGATAGGACTCGATAAATTCATGAAAAAGGAAAAAAAAAAACTTACAAACATATAAACAGTAAATACAAAAATACAAAGTATTAAAATACAAGAAACCATGGAAATAAAGATACTGAGTTTTTCTGGTTCGTCCCCAATATGGTCGCCGAATAAATGTTGAGGAAAAAGGTATGGAATACCTTACTCAATCATTTTCAAATCTTTCCTAGCTAGGAAAATATAGTTTGGAATGTGACCCGAGGTTTATAGACTCAAAACATTCACTCAATCCACAAGTATCAATTACAAAGGATCAAGGATGATTTTATGATTTGTACTTGTAACAATGTAAAAATAAAAATTTAAACAAAGCTATGTGAGAGTATACAAAATTTACAATAATGTAAACATGGGGATAAAAGAAAAATAAATAACCATATATCATGAAGACACATATGTGAGACAAAAACAATAATATGATTTTATTTCATTCTGAGACACAAAAATGAGTTCTCTTTTACAAACCCCTGTGAGGGTAGGGGCCAAAGTCAGATTTAGAAGCCTTCGATGGGCACCATAAAAAAAGACTCTGAAAACACAATACAATTGAAACTAATGATCTGGATCATCTTTCCACAACATGCTTCCACTTGACTCTGCAAGATATTCTTTATCAGTCATGAAATTTAATTCATAAATAAACAAGAATACACAGACTGAAAAGATAAATCAAACACATTTAAAAGAATCTACTGAAATATGTGATTCAATTTTGAATCATGCTTCCTTCAATAAGACCCTGCTATCATCAAGAAGATTAAGCTTTCTAGTAAACTCAGAATGAATGAAAACTAAAAATCTCTCACTAATATAGAGCAAACCTTTTGGCTGTAGTTACTTATTTTGTTCTCCTCATCTTGTCTCTTCACTTGATTAAGATTTTATCCTTCCTCAATAAGTTATGGTAGTTGACCTACCTTTCTTTAATTAAGATAAATTATCTTAATTAATTAATTTGAGTGAAATAATAATAATAATATATAAATAAGGGTCTAATTAATAATAACTAAATAGGTGGGACCCCTTGTGACTCTCATTATTTTATTCGATAATCATCAAATATAAAATTAATCATTTGAATCACATAACAAATATCCAATTCCATTAACTCAAAAATATCTCCTTGTAAGTCTCGCTTCTTATATATACTCAATTATAAATATCAACATAATATAATCATGTCCCAAAATAACATCATATCCAAACTGTCCAGAATGCTCAAAATATATGTTGTTCTTCTAAACAATGCCAAAATAGGAGTGTTGTCCACAAAATAAAAGTAATCATAACCAGGGATTAAAAGCCATATTTACTATGATAAGCATTTTTTTTCTTATCACTGGTGTCCCGTGCTTTTGTTCCTTCTACCATTATTGTCCCTGTTGTAAAAGAAACTCATCTTGAAGAAAATATTCAATGAATCATGAAAAATTCTTAATAATCCATACATGAAACTCCACTTAAATAAATCAAGAGTCGGATCTATTATTTACTACATGAAACATGCAATCCATCCATAAAAATGTCATTTATTAATTGCCACACGAACAAATAATTGATAGGGTCATTGGGAGTATGGAGGGATTGTATTTAGCGTAAAGTGATATCATGGCAGGGGAAATATTTACAAATACTGTTCAAGTAGTCAAGAAAAACAATCAAGTGTGTATCTAAACATATCCCATAATACCAATCATCAATTACTTCCAACTCAATTTTTCTTATTTTCCATACAAACCTTTCTTAAAAATGAATATCACAGAACAAGGAGTGGACAGTGAAATTGGGATAATGAGGGGAGTGCATTTTGCGGAAAATGGTATAATGGAAGGGATTCCCAAGGATACTTTTCTAATATATCAACAATTCCATCATCGACGTCAATTAAAAATCAAAACATTTTACTATTTCAAAATTGAAATTCAACACTTTGTTTTCCAAAAAAAGACTCAGAACTGGTGTTTCTCTTCAAGGCTGCTCATTTTCCTTAGAAATTTCATTGCACAGTAATAAATTCATATTTATTTCCCAAGAAATATTTAACAATAATAAAATATCTTGCGCACAATAGAGTCGAGGATGCACAACATCCTAATAATCACAATAATCACAACCAACAGTCAAGGAATGGATAGGTTGTGGCCTACAATAAAAACACCAGTACTGTTTAAATTACTACAAGGTCCCACGAAGTGTCCATAAAAGGAATACTAGTGTACAACAATAGTTCAACTGAAACCTCAAATAACCATGCTTCCAATTTCCCTTTCATTCTGGTTTGTAAGACTCATTTACTGTGTATATAAATCATACACAGATGTTCTCCTTGCATATGGAATTAAAACACAAGAAGTCATATCTTTAACAATAGTTTTGTAACGCTTCCATTGACCCCAAATATTTCCTTGTGACAGATTGTATTACCAAAAAAATGAGTGGGATTAAAATTGTTTCCATCTTCACACAACAAATAATCAACCAAACCCATGACTAAAAAGAGCACAAATAGTGCCTTTACTAAATTTTGGGTTGGCCACCTTCCACCCTATTTTCCAAATACATGATTTGATATGCAACTATAAAAAATAATGCGGTGAAGGAGGATGACCTGACCAAGTTGAGGTTTTATCCAAAATGAGCACACAAATCTTAATACCACCACATAATTCCACATTTATATTTACAGAGATGATACAAGGGCGTAGGAACGATAGCCACGAGAGCCACACAATTAAATGATAGGCAGAGTTTCCAAATAACCCACAGGTAACTAACAATGATAACGTTCTTGTCAGAGAAAGAGGAATCTCAAATGAAAATGAGAGGCAAGGAAGGCCCGATAATTTCCCAAACGATACCCCTTTCCACAGGTAAAGCATGAACAACTACATACAGTAAGAAACACCAACATTTTCGATGTGAATAGTTCAAAAAAAAATGCCACAGAGACCAAAACTTCACTAATAATCCATACACAGTCAAAATTTCCACAAGTCATAACTTTGGAAATGCACAGACAGCGAGAAAACTAAAGAGCCAACTTTTTAATTAATTAAAGAGAAGAGCGAAATATTCATGGATGGAGCAACAAGAAACCCCATACCTGTGTGTAAAAATTTCCAAGGAGAGTCAATCAAGCCTGTATACCTCTTCCACGACCAAACAAAGTGGAGTAGTAACAACCAACAAGAGAAAATGTGAAATGGATAAGGTGGTGAGCTCGAGGTAGGTTAGAGCGATGTGCATTTAGTGCACATCATATCTACACTTACATATTCATCCAAGGCTAGTACGAGTAGTTAACCATACATCACATCCACCAATAAATCCAAATCAATTTAATGTAAGCCGAATACATCATAGTTTTCCTATGTTTCAAGCTTACAAATGCACCAACTCTTCCAAAACCCAAATGTAACATACACCAAGACTTGCTAGGGATATTGTGTCCCAACCTTTATACGTCCAATTTAAACAATGCGCGTAACCCTTGTAGCATGAAATCAAGGTAACCACCATACCATACACTATATATAAATTAAAAATGGGAGTGTAGATCCTTCACCAAATTAAATGTAGCTTAGTGATACTTGTGAGAGATAATTAAGACAACATCATTTCCTCTTTAGTCACCTCACCAATAACATCCTGTAATCAATTATTTTGACAACAATTTAAAGAAAATAAACTGTAGAGCTCGTATCTCAGCCAACTCATAAGTACATTAAAACTTAAGTGTTGTCTCTTCATCATAGTCACACAAGTCACATAAGGGTTCCCACCTATTAGTATATTATTAAATATAATTAAATAATAAGGCGTTGCAACCATTTGCAAGAAGGTACCCTATGTTGCACTTTTGGGTGTCAACAAACTGGCAACTTCATAGGGAAATTTGTTATGCAACAAGGGGAAAAACTCATGAAAAGTGGTACATATGAGGGGGTTTGGTCCCGTATGCATAACATTTGATCAATATATAGTAAATAGTGTGTCTTCATGTTTTAAGGAGAAATTTTCTGATATGCTCTTTTGAATCTCAGGATGGAGGGACGCAAGGGATAGCAGAAAATAGGGAAGAATACGAAATCATATATCTTAAATGTTAGGATATTTAGACACTTAGGAGTTAGTTAATATCTACTTGGTCTAATGTGTCGTTAGGTAAAAGTGTGTTTCTTAGTGTGTTTCTATAGTATGCATTAGTATGCATTTGTAGTTAGGAAATTCGACGGTCACGATATGTTCCTGACATAGAGTGATCCAACGATTCATACTCTCCTCGATCTTAATGACCATTGATCTGTGTCTTAGCACCTGATTGGTCCATGATCTCTATTTAAAGAACATGGAGGGTCATTTTCCGATGATTGATTGTGAGAAACTCACTTGTAAAATCTCTCTGTAATCTTTTTCTTTTGCATTAATAAACTGCTCCAAGTGGTCGCGTTGGCTGGAGCCGTGGATGTTTCCCCGTAGGGGTTTTACCACATGAAAACATCGGTGTTTTGATATTTGATATGGTTGTGTGAGTGGTTACTGAAGGTGTTCATCCTCTGTTGAAATACCTATGTTTTCGAACATGGTATTAGAGCCTGTTTGAAGACCCGCTCCTGTTGTAGATTGAGATCGTGAAACCGAGTTGCCTCATCTCCATTTTTTGTCATTTCCCTAAATTTATGGGCTGAGAGGACTATTCCATTGCATTCGGAGCACGCCTTTCATTCAGGAACCCTTTTCATTTCACTCTAAAAGGTTTCTGTTTTCCCAAGATACGACCATTACAGTTAGATTAAGAGGTATAAATCTTGAATACGCATTTTTTAATTTTTTGCAGAGTAGTATTTTGGTTTTATTTTGGTTTTGTATTATTTGTTTCTGGGTTTATACTATTTTAGATCTATGTATTCTCTTTGCCTCTCACCCTGTGCGATCTCGGCAAATCAGAAACAAATAGGAAAATGTGCATCTTCCGGGTAAGCTAATCGAGATCTAACCCTTGTTGTCATCGATAAGAGAATTTTTTTTCTTGTGTGAAACAACAACAACAACAACAACAAACCTCCTTCTGAACATTACAATATGTTTTGCTAGATCATTTGGTTAAAATTTTCCTTATTAAGTAAGAGGTCTTCAGTTCAAGTCTCTCTTTTGTTACTTTTTTTTGAAAAAGTTCATGCTAAAACTGTAAAGTGTATTTCACTTCAAGTATAAAAGTGAATCACTATAAGTAGCTTTAATATTTTATTTTAGAGTTATTTATTTTTCATGCAACTTTTCTATTATAAAGTAACTTCATTTTAAAAGTGATTCCCACTTCTCTTTCCAAAAGTGGGTCACTTCATAAAGCATCTTACACTATCACGTGGTCATTTGGTTACCATTTATGCCTTTTTTTTAAAAGGGCATAACTCTCACATCCGAAGTCTATTTTCAGTGCGGGTTTTTTGAAAACCACATAACGTTTCGAGCTCTTTCCATCCTGATCATTAGTTTTAATTTTTAAATCTATATTATCTTTATATTTAATATGGATTCTACAAGTAATGTTTTGCTTACCAACACCAACTACTTCCAATGGAAATCTCATATGGAAGATTTATTAAGAAGTAAAGGCTTGTAGCAGATTACCTTGGGAAATGAAAAAGAACCCACTGATGATAATAAGAAATCCAAATGGGCTAATAGGAGTGACGAAGCATGTGGACTAATCAAAATTTCCATCTCTCCTAATTTAAGGTACCACCTTCAAGAAATTGATGACCCTGAAGAAGCATGGGAAAAGATTGAATCTTTGTTTGGTAAACTCAATATTATTCGAGAAAAACAATTAGAAAAACAAGAATTGACCTTGAGTCCAAGTGATTTTTCTTGCCTTGGATACTATATATCTAGGTTTAAAAGACTCAAAATTTTATGTGAGGAATGTAAGATAAAAATGGAGGAAGAGCATTGCATCTATCTTATTCTTTCTAAGCTAGGTAGTGGATATTTTGTGTTTTTATCTACCTTTTATGCCATGAGAGAGGCTCTAGGGAAAGATTATGAAAAACCCACTCTTGAGTCCTTTTGTGTTGCTTTTATTAGATAGGAATATAACCTTGTACAACTTGGAGTGATCAACACTACAGGTACCTCCAACAACGCCTTAGCTTCCTGGTAGAAAGATAAACCCAAGTATCCCAAGAAGAAACATCCTCGATACAAAAAAAAGAAACATAAGGGTCCCAAACCCACTCAGAAAGCTTCATCTCCTAATGGTGACAAAGGAGAAAAATATAAAAGTAAGAATACTGACAGACATTGCAACTTTTATGATAAAGATGGTCATGATGAGTCAAAATGTTTCAAGAATATGGCAGCTTTAGAAGCAATGATGAAGAAGCACAACATCAACATTGATTCTACTTCTTCTTCTTCTTCTTCTCATGGACATGCACTTTCTGCTTCTGGTTTCTCCTTCAATACAACTTGTACTTCTACTTGTACTTATGATGAGTGGCTTATTGATTCTGGAGCATCTTATCATATGGATAAGGATAGAACCATATTTTCTACTCTAAATGTATGTAACACCAAGAAAATATTTGTTGGTGATGATAGATCTCTTAGTGTTGAAGGATCTGGAACAGTTCAAGTAGAAAATGGTCATTTCAATTATGTATTATGTGTTCCAAGTCTTTCTTGTAACCTTCTATCAATATATCAAATCTCTCATTCAGGTTAGGGTAAAACCGTAGAGTTTTCACCTCACCAAGTTGTAATCAAGGATCTAAAAGATCCTAAGCATGTTCTTACAACTGGAATTGCTGATGATATTACCAAGTTGTACAAATTTGACAACTTTGGGTCATCATCTTTTTCATCAGTGTTTGTTGCTCATAGCGATGACTTGAGAAAACTATGGCATGAATGGTTTGGTCATATAAACTATCTCTCATTGCAACAACTATGTAATCAAGATATGGGGACTGGTCTTCCTCTTGTTTCATGCAGAGATGGTGTTTGTGTCGGTTGTGTTCTCGGAAAACATTATCGGGACAGTCTTGACAAATGTGCCTCTTGGCACGCCTCGGGTCCTTTGCAACTTGTTCACAGTGATTTGTGTGGTCCACTTTCTTCTCCTCCTTTTTCTGGATGCAAGTATTTCTTAACTTTCATTGATGAATTTTCCATACGTACTTAGGTTTACTTCTTAAAACTTAAGAGCGAAGTTTTTGACAAGTTTTTGGCCTACAAGGCCCTTATAGAAAAACAATCTGGACATCAAATTCAAAGGTTAAAAACAGATAATGGAGGTGAATATGTGAACAATAATTTTACAAGTTACTGCACTACACAGGGAATCCAAATGCAACAAACTGTTCCATATACACCACAACAAAATGGTGTTGCTGAGAGAAAGACCCACACATTAAAATAAATGGCTAATTTTATGATCCAATCTAAGGGATTAAGTCTAAAGTATTGGGTGGAAGCCATCAACCGTGCAAATTACATAGTAAATCACACTCCCACAAAGGCTCTTAAAACTATAACACAGGAAAAAGTTTGGAATAAAATTAAACCAGATGTAAGTCACTTATGTGTATTTGGCAGTATAACATGGGCTCACATTCCTGATGAGAAAAGGAAAGCATTGTAGCCTAAAATTGAGAAGTGTATATTTGTTGGTTATTTTGAAGATGTCAAAGGTTACAGACTTCTTCAATTACATTGTAATGAAATTATTCTTAGAAGAGATGTTAAATTTGATGAAAATCTCTTGGCCTGCGAGCCTAATTCGACGGTTGTGCCTTCTTCGTCCTGCGAGCCATCTTTGACATTTGTGCCTTATTTTGATATGGTTTCTTCTTCAGATGATGAAAGTGAGCAAGAAAATCCACCTCCGCTTTCTCACCCTCCTTTAGATGAGTCGTTTGAACATGAACCAACACCAGCTCCACCACTTCCTGTTAGAACCCTATATAATAGGGAATCAGTATTCTGAATTATATCTATCTATTTCAGGCATTACGCTTTTGCTCATGACTCATGGTGAAAGCAGAACAACTAATTTGACAAACCGAAATGTGTTTGCATTTAAGTATACGCCTCATGTTCTAGTTTTCATTATTTTATCCTGTTTGATCTCCATGTCTGGCAACTTCATCAGACAATTTTATAATATTTATAGCATAAATCGCTACATGAGTGGCATAAGGAAAGTGTGTTGATTCTAAGCTACTTTTCGTTTTACACTTTCACCAATGAAGACAATGCCAAATGTTCGAAGAGACCAAGCAGATAGGAAGGTACCTTACAAGGAGTTCAGATCTTTTAATTCTTGAAGGCCACACCCTTTGAAGTCATAACTCAAAGATTTGGAATTTATTAATGAGAGTGAATAAAAGGGTTTGAATTCTGCTATCTAGAACTTTGTTTCAGAACAATTTTGAAGAGTTTTCAGCTAAAACTTTGTTGTTAGAAACAAAGGTGCAATCAATATTGGATGAAAAGAATGGTCTTGTTAAATAGCTTAAGGACTATGAGTCAGTGAAAGTCGAACTTGAGAATCATAAAACAAGTCTAGAGTGTTGGAAAGTAGAGAAAGAGGAATTAGAATATCTTTTGAGGAGAGCTAATGTGCAGAAAGGGCAGCTTGATAATGAGCTTTACTCGTTGAAAGAAATACTTAAGTATTCATATGTGGATTTGGACAAGCTGCAATGTTGCAAGGATGAGCTAGAAATGACAATTGCTTCTCTCCAGTCTAAGCTGAATAGCCAAACTGCTGAACTGATGCAACTTCAAGAGTAACACTTTGAACTCAAGAATAAATTGTTGGAGCAAGAGTGGAAGATAGAAAATCCGATGAATGTTAAAGCTCATTTAGAGAAAGAACTTCAAGAAAAGGTAGATGCACTTGTTGAAACTGAGAGAAAGTTGAAGGAGCAAGATGAGAATTCACAAGTTTCAGCTGGTGATAGCCCTCTAGGCCAACATTCTAAACTTAACAGTAAAGCTGGCCATTTGCTCGATATTTCATCTCATAATGAAAAGGAACTTGTTGATCTAAAGGAGAAAGTGAAACTGTTAGAGGGTGAACTTAAGTCCAAGACTATTGCACTTGAAGATTCCCAAAAAGAATTTGCTGGAAATGAAAATAAATCATTTAATGACATTGAAAATGTTGAGATGATCGATGAATCTCTTAAGGAAGAGAGCCTGAATTCTAGCATGGATGGGCTTCACAAAGAGTTGGATAAAATGAAAAATGAAAATTTAGCTCCATTTCAACAAGAAAATGATCATATGTATGAGCTTGATGCACAAGACCCCCTCCAGAAAGAAGTGCAGCAGTT
>JZKD02S1731880.1:12001-35452 GCA_000966675.3 Picea glauca | reverse complement strand
AATCACTAACAATGTATTGGATAAATTTGTTGAGTCATTTGTATCTAACCACCAACCCTTTCTCACATTGAAATTCCATTTTATTACAAGAGTTCTCTACTGTCACCATAATGTACTCTTTCCCATTTCATAAGGTTGTGAAGAGAAATAGGTGCTCAAAATCAAAATCATGGACACACTGCTACCTATTAATTTCATACCCTACCTCACATTGAGTTTCGACGAGGACCAAGATAACAAAAAATTGGAACTCTTTACTATAGGGGTCTTTGGAGATTGATACCTTATACTTAAATAAACAGAAATTGAACTACTAAAAGAAAAAAAACAAAATGTAAATGGGAGTCAGTCATTTATTTTTATTAAAAGACTTAAAAAATAAAATATTTTTTATAAAATGAATATTCTAAAGGGTAAAATCCATGGATTTAATAGTTTGACTGAGTTTTAGTCACAACCCATTTCTCACACCTTCCATAGGTCACCTCAAGGGTGATGCCATTGAAACTAGAAACACCTAATTATATCATGGCTTACCCAATGTGAAAGCATTTGGTTTTATTGAGTCGAGGGTTCCCACAATATCGATGGAAGTGAAGGATCACTAGTTGTGCTTGTTATCGCACAATATTTATTTTCCCAAAGATAAAGGAAAATGGATGCAAGATTGGCGTAACAGGGAGTGACCTATCGCTGTCACCTTAATAGGAAACCCCTTTCTATTTATGAGAATATCACAGTACCCCAAGGGAGACGTCACTAGTAACCTGAGTGTTTGAGAAGGCTAATGTAAAAGATAGAAGAAAGTCCCACTCCTCTCATAGGCCACTCAAGTCATAGGTTCTTCGTGTCTTATATAGATGAAGAAAAGGGTAAATAAGGTGTACCTTCCCAGAACAAGACAAAAAAATAGAAAAGAGTGCAATTTCTAAGTACCATATGATGTTAATACTTCATAAGATCATAAAACTCTAAAAAATAAGTAAGATGATATAAAACTGTAGCAAGGTAATTATTTATAACAGCAATGAATATTTTGTAACAACCACAACAATTATGCCTCAATAATGCTTGAAAATGACAAGAAATTATAGCTCTAAGTTGACAGAATGATAACAACTTGTCAGAAGCAAAATTCGCAGTGTCTAATCATCTTTAAAATGTCACTTTTTTAGATGAATTTTCTGTTGTAAGATGGTTGTAGCAATATTTTACAACAACAACAGGTTGGTTAATGGATTAGTCTAGTCTAAGGTTAGTAGGAGTTAGTAAATTTCTCAAGGAAGATAGTTTGAGATTCATTTGATCAATCAATAACAACAACAACAAATCTTAGAGAAAAATAGCAATGATAGTACTTAGTCAGAGGAGATGGAATGAATGGGGGAAGGTGTTGGTAACCCAAGGCCTCAAGAATTCAAGTCCTAAATGAAAATTTGGATAGAAAGTAAGGGGACTTAGGCCCTAGTGAATTCTCTTTCCTTAGACAAATCAGAAATAATATATGCAATAGGAAATTAGAGTAGGGATACTAGAGTGCTAGAATTCTAGGGCTCTAGTAGCTACTTCCAAACAAGGTGCACTTTGAGAAATCCAAACAAGTGGAAAACTATAGAGAAAAATATAATAACTTATGTTTCTCTCCTAGGGTTTTGAGCAATAAATTTCATAATCTTTAACATGAACCAAGTAAAATTTACGACAAGTATTATGTTAGTAACATTTCTTGTCCTGGGCACAAGAGTAGTCAGGTCTGCAAGTTGCATGAGAAGCGCTCGAGCGCAGCGCAGAAAAATCTCATTTCAGACTTCCAAGCAAGTAAGAAGGCAAGATTATATTGTCAACAGTCCAGATTCATCCATAAGAGCAGATCGACGGTTGGAGGGAAATCGTGGTTAGCGAAGTTGCGCTGAGGTTAGCGAAATGGATAGTGCCCATATTGTGTGCAGGGAAGGATAGCAGCCGTCCATCCAGAGGGCGTGTGGTGCGAGATCTAGTCCCGTCGGCGTTTCAGAATTTGGGAGTTCGAAGGGTGAAGGTTCCATGTTGTCCTATATCTCGAAACCCCGAACCTCGAAAGCACCGAAGGCGCCCAAAGTTGGGCCCGCAGTGTCACGGAGTAGTCTCAGCCATCCATCCAAAAGGAACACATGGTGTGTGGTTAGGCCCCTCGCCTTTTCGCTCATCGTGACTCCAATGCACAAGGAGCAGCTCCTTCATATCCCCGAAACGCAAAGTGCTAGGAGCATCCGAGACCTGGGCCCACAATATCACCGAGTGAGTCTAGGACCGTCAGATCTGAGAGGAACGCGTGGTGCCAAATTAAGTCATCTCGATGTTTCGTTCATCACGATTATGAGGAGCAAGGATCAACCCCTTCCCATTTGCGAACGCCGAAAGCGTCATTAAGAATGAACGTGTGGTCATAGCCCGTGGTCACTTGGAAAATAAAAAGAGCTATGAAAGAAGGGCCATAGGCTTCGAGTTCAGTCATAGAGGGGATCATCGCAATCTCCAGGTGCCATCGGGTCCGATCTCAATCATGTTTCTCGCTTGGAGTAAATGAAGGTGAGAGGGGGTGGTTGAAACCTCTCCTCACGCATTAAGTATAAGGTATGGAAGATCTGGCGAGTTGTCTGCCCAAGAGGGTCCTGTGTACCAATTTTTCCAAAGGACCCACACCGAAGTCCTCGACTAGCCAGAGAAGTCTGCACATGCTAACTTGACACTCAATGGATCAGCTACTCCCCTTGCAAGAGCCATTCACAGTTAAGGTGGCGCCTGAAGAGGAATATCAATACGAGTTTGACTGAAGGGACACCACGCCTTGGACGACTGAGCACACCTCTGTTAGGCAAATTTTCCTGAGTATATAGACTCAGTTTTTGTAATTTGTAAGCATCGATGGTTGAGCAAGGCTCTCGATTGTAAAATTTTGATAAAGTGTTGGTTGCTCTGGTTAATGTATAAGGCATTTGAGACTTCTTACTTTATGGATGTTAGCCTCTTTTCCATCTCTTTGTTTACTGTGTTAGAACAGCTTGGAATTGGAGGATCCAGTCGAGTTGTAGTTGTTATAGGATGATGTAGGTTGGATCACTATAACAGTTGCATTGTTTCTAATCGATTTTTGTGATTTTCTTAGCGTTGAAAAACTTGGAATTGGAGGATTCAATCGAGTCACCCCTCATCTCCTTGAAGCTCTGGACCAAGAGGATATTGGCTTCTAAGTTTTTCATCCTCAAGCTTCTGAAGGCCTGTCACCTGAGGCAGTCTTCCTCACCCTTCTCACAAGTATTCCATCTACCACCCTTTAATCATCTACTTATGGAAGTTGGATCAAGACCTCCCTTGATTTCTACATACCATGCCCAGTTTCCTGAGTTAAAGCTATATCCTCTTGAGTCTTTACCCATTCAATCATCCCATTAAACAAATCGTGACATAAAACTGATGGGCGTTGGGCTCTGCTCCTACAAGAAATCCAGGAGTGGCTTCTGACACTAACATTTCTGGCGCCATTGTCGGGGACGAAGTTGAATATTTTCCCTGGGATTGAACGACATTGAGCCTTTGATTCTGAAGGTGCATCAGGTATCAAAGCCTTTAAAGATTGCTACTGTGCACCTGGCGACTCCATTGTGATGAATCCACTGTGGCGAACCTGTCATGTTAATTGTGGCTTTCAGAGGCAGACACATCCGGTCCCATCCACAACTGCCTCTAGCTACACTTGAAACCGATCCGGAGGTGGTTCTCAAAAAAGAAAAGGCCTCTGAAGAAGAAGATTCCACCACCGAACCAGGTAATCCGCCATCTCCTTCTGTAGGAACTCCATTTTCTCCTCCTCATTTTCTTAATAGACCTCTTTCTGAGGTTTCCCATTTCTTGGATTTTGGGAGTGTTCCTGCCGAGTTTTCCCCTCCTAGTCTGGGATTGGAGGGAGAAATCCTTGTCACTCCCCTCTCCTCTGAAGCTGTAACTTGGCATATACCTAGGACTACATAGAATTTCCCCACTCCTATCTTTACTACTTCTCCTTATTTGAACCCGTTAGCCTTCTCTTTAAATCCCATTTTGTTTCCCATTCCACTTCGAGACTCTTTCCCAGTAGCCCCTTCATGAACTCCTTCTCCTCCAGGTTCTCCTCCACCTAATATTCCTATGGCTGGTGATAATCCCCCTCTAAATAGAATGGAAACCATAGTTTCTACCAGATATGCTCCCTTAATCCTACCCCATCCTATGAATCCTCTCCCTGTTGGAGATTACTTGAAGTATATGCCCAAGTTCACTGGGGAAGGGGACATAACTGCGGAAGAGCACCTGGCTACTTTCTAAAGTTATGCAGACAACCTGAACATTGAAAATGAAGATGTATAGATGAGAGTCTTCATCCAGAGCCTGGATGGTGAGGTGAGAAAGTGGTTTAGAGGATTGGCCCCTGGATCTATTGTTGGGATCGAAGCCCTGGATAGTGTTTTCCTGAGGCAGTGGGGAGATAGGAAGGATTTCATGTATTACATGACAGAGTTTGGGTCTTTGAATAAGATGGAAGGAGAGTCTATCTTAGAATTCTCCAAAAGATTCAATAAGATGTATAATAAAATCCCTGCCGAAATAAAACCCTCAGAAGCCTCGGCCAAGATTTCTTATGCTAGTGCGTTTGGCCCGAATTTCTGTCTTTTATTGAGAGAAAGAAGAGCCACCTCCTTAGATAAAATGCAATATGCGGCCATAGAAGTGGAATCCAATGTATTAGAATATGATAGACTGAGGAACAAGTCCGACGTAGACAGAAGAAAGGGAAGATCGAAAACCTCAACTTCTGGCCCATTGGTGCCCCACCCTCAAGTAGATGAACTAACCAAGATGGTGAAGTCTCTATCTGCAGAGATGGAGAGAATGAAGGTGGAGGGGAGGAAATCATACAAGGGCCCCTAAAATTCCAAAAACAAAGGAGGTTTCAGGAGGCCAAACAACATTACTTCCCCGACTATGCAAAGAGAGAAGGGAAGAGACAGAGAAGACCAGAAAATTCAGGCCCCTTTTCAAAACAATTTTGTGGTTGAGAGGGAAGAAGGGGAAACAAATGAGCTTGATCCTGAAATCCATTTCTTCGGGTTCACTCCTCCTTTTCCTCATCTCACTCAATCAACATACGAGGAGTCTCTCATGGACAGTTAGCTAAATGAACTGAGCAAGGGAGACAAGGCCAGTGGCAGCCAAGGCAGGTATGATCTGCGTTCCAAGAAAAAGACAATAGCACCTGATGTTCCTGAGCAATCCACTAGAATAGAGAAACCTGCTAATGAGGTAGCAGACATTCACAGAGGTAAGAAGGCCCAACCCCTCTCCCATAGTCCAAATTCATGATCCCAAAATAAGAGAAATCCCGAAGCTTACATCTTCTTTGAATTTCGAGCATGAAATTCAAAAGATTAGGATCCCTATGCCCCTAACCGAATTAATTAAACATGAAGGGTTCAAGAAATGCTTCTCTGAGCTTCTACAGTTTGAGGTCTCATGCCTTCCGACAGACTCCATCAATTTGCAAGATGAAAATCCTGCAGTTATTTTAGTTCCTATGGTAGAAGACAGGAATGACTCATCCCCTCCCTTCTACACTTCCTTGAACATACATGACAAGGTACTGCACAACTGCTTGATGGATTTGGGGGCCTCTCACAACCTCATGCCCAAAACTATCAGGGAAGAGTTAGGACTAGGGGTTACCCGAGCCTATCATGAACTCTATTCCTTTGACTCTAGAAAAGTTCAATGTCTAGGGGTTATCAAGGACCTAGTTGCGACCTTGTTTCAGTTGCCCATGAAAAGTGTGGTCATGGATGTTGTAGTGGCTGATGTCCCCCCCAAGTTCGGTATGTTGTTATCAAGATCTTGGATAAAAATACTGGGGGGAACTTTGCAGATGGACCTCACATATTCTACTATGCTCGTGTTTGGAGGAGAACATAGGAGGCTATACAGGGAATCCCTACTGGCCTATATAATCAGTGATGAAGCCAACCCTACCAACCATCCCATTTTTTCCTTAGACACTGATTTAGGTTCCAGTGTACTACAACTCACTAATGCTCCCGAGACTTCTTTAAAACTCAGAAAGTTGCCCACCACTTCCCATGAGTTTCCTCCCTCCATCACCCCTGTATGGAAAATGTTCTTTGATGGAGCCTTTTCCAGGGAAGGCACTGGAGCGGGAGTGTTTTTTTTGTCACCTGCTCAGGAAACCATATCTCTTTCATACAAACTAGAATTTGAAACTACCAACAATGTAGCAGAGTATGAATCTCTTATCCTAGGATTAAGAGCCGCAAGGGAAATGGGGATCAGGAAATAGCAGTTTTCGGAGATGCACAGTTGGTGGTCCATCATATTATGAATGCTTACCAAGATAAGCATCCTTGACTCAAAAGCTACAGAAATGAGGTATGGGACCTAATCGACAGTTTCTTCTTAGCAATTAACATTTCTTTCATCCCAAGAGAGGAGAACACAATGGCAGATTCCTTGGCTACATCTGCAAGCAATTTCAAAGTACCCTTGCCGCCCAAATTCAGATATGATGTAGAAGTAAAATACAGGCCCTCCATACCTGACAACGTCAAACATTGGAAGGTATTCTAGGATGATATCGAGATCAAGAAATTCTTGGAGACTGACGAAGAATTTTCAGAGATGCATATCGACCAAGATTTTGTCTCTGAAGAAGAGCTTGATGGGGGTAATTTTCTGAGCAAAATAGCAGAGCGTAGCATTGTGCAGCTGCCCAACCAACCATATTCCAAGGGGACTAGTTCCTTTGGAAAGGATTTTTGATAGAAATGATGTGTCATTAAAAGGGGAGATCTCAGAAGATGATACTGATACAGTTCAGTGAAACATTGGCACTAAGAGTGAGCCCAAGTTGGTCAAATTGTCAGGAAGTCTGACAAAGGAGAAGAAGTCTGAATATGCTAGACTTCTGAGGAAATTTGCTGATGTTTTCGCCTGGACCTACGAAGACCTCAAAACATATGACACTTCGGTTATCGAGCATAAAATCCCATTGAAAGGGGAGGCAAGGCCATTTAGGAAGAAGTTGAGACAGATCAATCCTATGCTACTACCTATCATGGAGAGAGAATTGAAGAAGTTGCTACAGGCCCAGATCATCGTACCACTGAGATATTCAGAGTGGGTGGCCAATTTGGTACCAGTAAGGAAAAAGAATGGAGAAATCAGAATCTGTGTAGATTTCAGAAACCTGAACAGGAGCTCACGGAAGGATAACTACCCCTTACCAAAGATGGAACATATACTGCAGAGGTAACAGGAGCATCCAGGATGTCCATGATCGATGGTTTCAATGGCTACAATCAAGTCTCTATTCTGCCTGAGGACAGGAAAAAGATGACATTTACCACTCCATGGGGCACATTCATGTATTCCAAGATGCCTTTTGGATTGATGAATGCAGGGGCAACGTTTCAATGTGCCATGGACATAGCTTTCATTGGGGAAAAGGACAAATTTATGGTCGTCTATCTGGATGAAATCATAGTGTTCTCAAAATTGGATAAAGAACATTGTTGTCATCTTAAAAAGGTTTTCCTCAAATGCAGGAATTTTGGCATTTCATTAAATCCCAAGAAGTCTTTGTTTTCCATGTAGGAGGGAAAGTTACTAGGCCACATAGTATCAGCGGAAGGAGTTAGGATTGACCCTAGAAGAGTTGAGGCAATACAAGCCTTGTCCATCCCGAGGTCCAAGAAGGAGGTCCAATCTTTCCTTGGTAAGATTAATTTTCTGAGGAGGTTTGTGCCTAACTTTGTTAAGGAGGTAAAACTTATAACAACCATGTTAAGGAAAGGAAATGAAGTGAGGTGGACTTATGAATCGCGACATTCCTTTGAGCAAATAAAGAAGGCCCTGACCAAATCCCTTGTGCTTATTAGTCCCGACTACTCAAAGGAATTCCTTATTTTCTCCTTTGCCTCACCTGACACGGTGGTTGTTGTTTTATTACAGACAAACAAGACTGGGCTAGAGCAACCTGTTGCCTATTTCAGCCGAGCATTGAGGGATGCCGAAGTCAGGTATGACACTATGGAAAAGTAGGCTTATGCCCTGGTAAAGGCTCTCAAGGCATTTAGAATCTATGTCCTACAGTCAAAAATCATCGCTTATGTCCCCTCAGCTGCTATTAAAGACATTCTTATTCAGCCTGACATAGATGGGAGAAGGAGTAAGTGGATAGCCAAGATTCTAGAATTTGACCTCGAAATAAAGCCTACCAAATTGATCAAAGGTCAAGGTTTAGCCAAGTTGTTGGCTAAAGCCAATTTCCAAGATTTGGGGATAAGTTTCATCAACAAATGCTTAGGAATTCAGCAGGGTTGGCTCTCTGACATGGACCCTCAAAGGGAGCCCCCATTGGCTCGATTTCCTTGGTATAAGTATGTCATATACTTTCTGCAAGAGTTGCGGCCTCCAGACGTCCTATAAAGAAACAAAGAAAGAGCTCTGAAGATAAAGGCAGTCAGATACTGCCTTATTGATCAAATTTTATACTGGAAAGACCCCCTGTGGGTTATTTTAAAATGCATGAATTCAAAAGAGGTCGATAGGATCATGGTTGAATTTCATAGAAGCCTATGTGGAGGGCACCATTTCTGGAAGGCCACATCCCACAAAATTCTCAGAGTCGGGTACTACTGGCCCACCTTGTTCATTGATGTCCATAGAGGAGTTAAAGCCTGTATCCAATGTCAAATATTTGCAGGAAAGAAACAACTCAACTCTTTGTCGTTAAACCATATGGTTGTCTCAGTACCTTTCCAACAATGGGGCCTATATTTCATTGGAGAAATTCACCCCACTTCCAGTGGGCAACACAGATGGATCCTGACAGCTACAAATTTCTTTACAAAGTGGATTGAAGCTATCCCCACCAGGAGTGCTTCCCACAAGGTAATTATTGGATTCCTGGAAGATCTCATCACAAGGTTCAGCTGCCCAAGTAATATTGTCACTAATAACACAGCCTCTTTTAGGGATGAGCCGTTAGCCAAGTTTTGTGAGAAATTTGGGATCAAACTGATTCACTCCACCCCATACTATCCCCAGGGAAATGGTTTAGCAGAGTCCTCTAACAAAAGCTTAATAAGGATTATCAAAAGGTTGTTGGAAGACAACAAGAAGGCCTGGCATTCAAGATTTAAATTTTCTCTATGGGTCGATCGAGTGACCACAAAGAGATCTATAGGCGTGTCTCCTTTCCAATTAGTCTATGGAGCAAAAGTTGTTTTTCCTTCTCATCTAGCCATTCCTGTAGAAAAATTCCTCCAGGATCATCAAGAGGAGCCTAATGACATGATCAGAAGGATTCATCAGCTAGTGGAGGTCCAGCAGGCTAGGGAGCAGGTAACAGACAAAATTCAGGACCATCAGCAAAGGATCAAGCAGGTTTTTGATAAAAAGGCCAAGGAGGAAGAATTTTGGATAGGAGACCTGGTACTAAAATGGGATGCTCCTAAACAAGATAAAGGAAAGCACGAAAAATTCGAAGCCCTGTGGATCGGGCCTTTCAAAGTCTCCGAAGTATTCTTGAATAATACCTACAGGTTATGTTATTCGAAAGATCAGGAAGTTTTCAATTTCCCTATGAATGGGCATTTCCTAAAAATATTTTTCTCTTGAGCCGCACATGGATCTTTCACGGTTGTAAATATTGTTTTTCTTTCCATATTTAAGTTTTAAATAAATGAGCTGCAAAATGAGTTCTTAGAGAATCACAGGGATGACTCTATCCCCCATGGAGCCTAATGTTAATAACATTTCTTGTGCTGGGCACAAGAGTAGTTGGGTTTGCAAGTTGCATGAGAATCACCCAAGCGCAGAGTGGAAAAATCTCATTTCAGGCTTCCAAGCAAGTAAGCAGGCAAGATTATATTGTCGACGGTCTGGATTCATCCATAAGAGTATATTGATGGTTGGCGGGAAATCGTGGTTAGCGAAGTTGCGTCGAGGTTAGCGAAATGGATAGCGCCCATATTGTGTGCAGGGAAGGATAGCAGCCGTCCATCCAAAGGATGTGTAGCGTGGGATCAAGTCGCATCGGTGTTTCGGCATTCGAGAGTTCAAAGGGTGAAGGTTCCATGTTGTCCTATATCTCGAAACCCCGAACCACGAAAGCACCGAAGGCACCCAAAGTCGGGCCCGTAGTGTCCCGGAGCAGTCTCAGCCATCCATCCAAAAGGAACACGTGGTGCATGGTTAGGCCCCTCGCCTTTTCTCTCATCGCAACTTTGATGCACAAGGAGCAGCTCCTTCATATCCCCAAAACACAAAGTGCTAGGAGCGTCCGAGACCCAGGCCCACAATATCACCGAGTGAGTTCAAGACCGTCAGATTTGAGAGGGACGCGTGGCACCAAATTAAGTCGTCTCGGCGTTTCGTTCATCGCGATTATGAGGAGCAAGGATCAGCCCCTTCCCATTCGCGAATGCGGAAAGCGTCGTTAAGAATGAACGTGTGGTCACAGCCTGTGGTCACTTGGAAAATAAAAAGAGTTGTGCAAGAAGGGCCAAAGGCATCGAGTTCAGTCACATAGGGGATCATCGCAATCTCCAGATGCTATCGAGTCTGATCTCAATCCTATTTCTCACTTGGAGTAAATGAAGGTGAGAGGGGGTGGTTGAAACCTCTCCTCACACATTAAGTATAAGGTATAGAAGATCTGGCGAGTTGTCTTCCCGAGAGGGTCTTGTGTATTGATTTTTCCAAAGGAGCCATACCGAAGTCCTCGACTAGCCAAAGAAGTCTGCACACTCTAACTCGACACTTAATGGCTCAGCTACTCCCCTTGCAGGATCCATGCACAGTTAAGGTGGCGCCTGAAGAGGAATATCAGTACAAGTTTGACTGAAGGGACACCACGCCTTGGATGACTGAGCACGCCTCTATTAGGCAGATTTTCCTGAGTATATAGACTCAGTTTTTGTAATTTGTAAGCATCGATGGTTGATCAAGGCTCCCGATTGTAAAGTTTTGATAAAGCGTTGGTCACTCTGGTTAATGTATAAGGCATTTGAGACTTCTTACTTTATGGATGTCAGCCTCTTTTCCATCTCTTTGTTTACTTTGTTAGAATAGCTCAGAATTGGAGGATCCAGTCGAGTTGTAGCTGTTATAGGATGATGTAGGTTGGATCACTGTAACAGTTGCATTGTTTCTAATCGGTTCCTGTGATTTTCTTAGCGCTGAACGACTTGGATTTGGAGGATTCAGTCGAGTCACCCCTCAGCTCCTTGAAGCTCTGGACCAAGAGGATATTGGCTTCTGAGTTTTTCATCCTCAAGCTTCTGAAGGCCTGTCACCCGAGGCAATCTTGCTCACCCTTCTCACAAGTCTTCCATCTACCACCCTTTAATCATCTACTGACGGAAGTTGGATTAAGACCTCCCTTGCTTTCTACATACCAGGCCCGTTTTCCTGAGTTAAAGTTATATCCTCTTAAGTCTTTACCCATTCGATCATCCCATTAAACAAATCCTGACATAAAACTGATGGGCACTGGGATATGCTCCTACAAGCAATCTAGGAGTGACTTCTGACGCTAACACATTCATTAACATAAACAAACTGCAGATTTTCTACTTACTTCACCAAGAATAATCAAGACAAACCCTAGTTGAAGATCCTCCACTATGAAGAATAACCAAGATACACCAAAATTTGCCTCTCCAAGAAGTTGCACACTAATTAGTTGAGCCAATAACCCTTAGAGAGGGATGAATTTCAGACCACACACTTGTGTGATGAGTGAATAATGAAAAAAATAAGAGTTTTTTCTCTCTATTTATACAATATCAATGACCTTTAGTAAAATTAGGTCATAAAATGGGCGATATGGAAAAATTACATCAAAAATCAAATTTTTACATAAATGAAGTTAATTAAAACCTAATTGCATATCCAAGGGTGATGTCATGCCCTTCTAGGGTGATGTTAGGCCCCTAAGATGGAATGTTAGGCCTCAAATGCAGAACATTTGGCCTCCAAAGGCCCTGAATGCTTCCACAAGTGCCAACTAGCACAAAATTTCCCTCATAAATGAAAACCTCGATTGAATGATGTCTAGGGTCAAAATGATGATGGCATGGGCTCTCAAGGGTCAACGTCTAGGTGGAAAGGAAAACCCCCCTTGGATCTAGGTCTGCCAGAGTGTCTCGGGGGAAATGTCCTTATTTCTTCATGGTGCAAGCCTCTGGTGTCTCTCTTCCCCTGGTTGGGATCACTGCATCCATATGTGGGCCTTTATCCCCATGGAGGTTCAAGCTAATAATTCCCCCATATGCACCTGTCCATCGGACAACGTCCTGCAACAAAAACAAGTACACCCTCCAGAGGTTCATAAGTCACATGGATCATAGCAATGTAAATCACATCTAATAATCAAATTACCCAAGCATGTGCATTAAACCCCCCTTTACCTAGATAAATGCTCGAAGACATTATGCAAATTTAACAAGTCAAGTTTGGAGAAGGTCTCAAGATGTCCTATTGGGGTGTTTCCTAGGTGAGAGCCAATCTAGGTCATGTAAGTGTGTGTGTGAGGTGACATGGGGAGGTGTTTGGGCATAGGGTGCAATGATAACAGGGAAATGTATGTCTTACCTGTGGGTGGTTTTGTAGAGGGAAAGTCACACCTTATTATGGATTCCATTGTTTTCTAGCCCATTTAATGCCTTTTATTATTAGTTTTATTTCTTTTGGTCCTTTTCTTTCATGCTTCAAGGGAAGAGCTAGAGGACATTGTCTTGGTTTGTTGACCAGAGGTGGCCACTTTACCTACAAGCATTTCACAGAGATGAGAAGGTTGGCTCATGATGAGACCCCCTTTCTCTTGGCTATTCCACCAAGAGCCACTACCTTGATTTGGTGACCAGATAGATGGTAGTGTCATATCACTACATGCCCATGGTATTAATAGGTCAGCTCATGATGAGACCTCCCATCTACCAAATAATACTTTGAGTTTTGATTAATGGGTTCCCTTTTCTTACCGAGAAGCTTTTTACTTCTTTCTCTGGAATCCCTAGGTGAAGCATCTCAAAGGTTTCATTTGGATTTTAACTCTTGCTAGCTACTTTTAACCTCTATGATTTTATCCCCTTCTTCTCACAAGGCAAGTTACAACCCTTCCTAGTGTGTAAAACTGAATGCCTGAACCAATGTGGGGGGAAGATGTGAGGAACAAGTATGGAAAGTGGTAAGTATGGAGGGAATGTGTTGGTCCTGATATTAAACTTAAGGCTCAAAGAGTAATGTGAGGCATCATGAAATTTTAAGAGAGTTATTTTTAGGAGTGCTTTTTCTACCTTAGTTATATGATAAAATTTCTTAAATGAAATTAACAATATGGAAACATAGAGGCCATATTTCATGTCTGAGTCAAAATTTTAATATCGAATGGTGTGAGAGAAAAGATACAAAACTGTAAAACAAAGAAAGGAATCAATTAATGAAGAGTCTCACCTTGTTGCAATGGAAGAAAATAGATAGTGTAACCTTGAATAAAGTATAAGATATAGTAATCTACATAGCTCGCAGGTCTTGATTTACTCACAGTAAATGCAGAGGAAAAACGTCTTAATTAATAAATCACTGATGAAATACGATTACAGTAGTTGTTGTACTAAATTGAAATCAAACATTTATCAAGGAATGTGTAAAGAAATGTTGAGAGATGGAAAAACAGAAGAAACACATAACCCAAACTAAACAAAATGTGGAATCTCTATCTGCACTTGTATTGATACTCAATAAGGAGAGTTTTCACTATTACAATCAGGAAGAAATAACCCTCAACAGATCTTCAATCTATGTATTTATACAAAATTTTCACAACTAAAAAATGGTTGGACTTCTCATAATCTAAAAATAGTAAATATCTGAAATAAGAAAATAGAACATATAGAATAATGGGCATCATTGGAAATCTCTTCATCTACTGACCAAAACCCTTATGTCTTCTGATATTCTGACATAAATTCCTCATCATCGTAGCTTTGTTGTCATTTTTCCTTTCAACTATATCCAATAATGTAATAACACTTTCTTACTTGCTTCCATGTGTGCCTGCCTTCCCATATTCAATGAATTGGATGCATCTACTTACTAATTTCACTACCAGACCTGAAGGCTCAGTTTCTTGATTGGCCTCGAAAGTGTATAAATTTATTTCTACCTGAGGAATCTTTTCTTGTATCCTTTTTGATCCTTGGGATGTGACTTGTAACTGCAATATTGGGTTCACTATCCATTTTCTTATTTGAGGGATATCATTCTGGTTTATATTTTGGATGGTCGTCAGAGCTTCTTCTTTTCTTGTTCTAGAGTTATACTAATTCTTTTCTATATTTATTTGACCTAGGGCTTCGAAAATAACATTCCCTTCAAAATCAATTATACCTTTGTCTAGTGATGTCAACGCTTCTATACAAGCTTTAGTTACATCTCTGGCAAGTCTCTTGCTTTCTGTTAAATTTGTTTCCCAAGCCTTCAAAACTATATCACCTCTTATTTTTTTTTAAAGAGAAAGTCGATGGGCGTCTGAGACATCATCCTTCGGTAACAATAGGACAACCTCCTGAAACTTAACTCGAGCTGAACGAGCTTCTCTTTCCTTGATGTATATGTCTTTCAGAGAAAAGATCGCTTGGTAGCACTTCTGGATAGCCTCGACTTTCATGAAGAGATCTTGTTGGGATATTTCTAGATTTTTATTTATCGTCATTGCTTGAGTCCAAAAATATGATACCTTATTGATGTACCTTCGGTCAAGTCTAACCTAGCTTGCAATTGTTTTATTATCTCTTCTTGTTGCGTGATCAAGCCTTTGTTAGCCTGTGAATTTTGATGGAGCTCTTCTAGGTTAGATTGTAGTTGTTGTATTTGATGCCTGTCATAAGCTCTGATCTGTTCAAAATCTTTGTTTATCTTATTTTTCACATCCTGTTCCATAGTCATTATCTGATCTTACAACATCCCTGCTAATAGGTTTCTCTGTTTTAGCTACTCGGCCAAATTTTCCATAGACCATTGATTTGCAGTGGAAAATGCACCTAGTGAACCTACCATTTCCTTGGAGAATTATGAATCATCTTGGTTTTGTACATCGTACACCATTCTTTCCCTTTTGACTATCACTCCATCTTTTTGACATGAATCTTGTTTAACTACAACCCTCCTTTTCTTGGTGAAGAAAAAGTTTGAAGGAGGCATATCTTCTAGTGCAATTGGGGTGAGATCATCTATGAAAATGACTTTGGAAACAAGGTTTCCGAAAGTAGACTGTAACGGTGTCAATAAAGTGATAGGGGAACCTATTTTTGTATATGGATGTTTCTCAACGGTTTTGGAAGCAGATGTGGCTGGTGTAGAAGGAGATGGATCATGCCCCTGCTTCAGAAAGGCATCAAACTCAGCCTTTGCTAGAGGGCCTAGTGGAGTTGATATTGAAGCTTCCAATTCCTTTGTCAAAACTTCGATGCCCTTCAGGTTTTCCTTAGTTTCCTATTTACTAGAGCTCCCTGCTTCAAAACCTATAGGTGCAGTTTCCTGTGTAGGCAGGGCGACTACCAACTCTCTCTGTAGAAATTTCGGTAAACTATTTCGTCTGTGCTTTTGAAAACCAAAGAAACTAGTCTGTTGGTCTGGGGACAGAGTTTGGACTCCATTCAACACTTCCTCGTAAGACCTGACTCCCCTTAATACTTCATCATGTGGGGAGTTATCATGCATATATTTCTTCAAGTTTTATTGACCCAAGTGGTTTTCCACGATTTTCTGTGGATCATGCCTTTTAAATTCGATGTCAACTAACTTGACATCCTCCAAAGCTACAACTTCTACTTTATAATGACTCAAGTCTATCAATGAAAACATACCAACCTGAAGAGGGAAGGTTGGCCATACCTTTTTCTGGGCTGCTTTCAATTCCTTGTTGATGCCTCTTGTCACGGTTTGATAAGCCACTTCTCAGCATACTAGCTGATCTGGTAAAAAATTTAGGAGATCATGGGGAGGGACCGAGCATCCGAAAAACACGAGGTAAGAAAAGTTTTCTTCAATGTACCAGTTTTCTATTTTGCCTAGGTTTCCCATGATTCTGTCTTAAATTCTAGGTGGTGGGAAACCGTATAGGGCGATATGGATGGGCACTACTACATAATGGCATATTTCGTAGAATAAATATCTGGCCTTGTCTTCCCACAACTTGGAGTGATAGAAGTGGATAGGTTCAGCGCTGGTTGGGGTCCAGCTCCATTTAATCAGTGGAAAAGGGGTCATAAAGAAAATAATGTCCATTATATATGCAGACATGTAGAACGGGGCATGTTTCCCTTTGGAATTTTTCAATTGATACTCTATTATTTCCATAGCTAGGTTGTCTGATAACATCTTGTCCCAATTGAAAGAGTATCTCTCAACCACTTCATGCATAATTAGCACCCATGCCACTGGGAAATGGGTGGGAATTTTCTTCCCGAATATCCTACAGAGAATCATAGCTACATAGATCATATGGGTATCTAACGACGTTGTGGCGTAAACACCATGAGCGTCGGCTCTGAATTTTTCCGGGTGCCCCCACAGGGATTTCATCAGATCTGGATAGGTTTTATCATATTGTATACACTCATGTTGTTCAAATTACAGTAGAAATGCAACATTGTGATTATATTTAAAATTGGGGGATAGCTTATACATTACTTGTATGTGTTCTGGTCGAAATGACCCAAAAAAATCCTTTTAAGAGTTGTAAATGTTCCTGGTTTGATTGTCGACATTTTCTAGGTTCCAGCCTATCATGTCGTTATACGACATGAATCTTGGTCGCGGAGATATTTTTTGTAGCTCTAACTAAGCTATGTCCCCTAGTTTAGTTGCCTGAGTTTCACTAACTTCATCGCCAGAATCCTTTGGGCAATTTATAAGCTCGTGCTCTAAAATATCAAACACATGTGTCCAAGTTTTCACAGTGTCTATGGCTCTCAGTGAGGTATCTGACAGGACGTCCACATTCGGATTTGTGCCTTCACCAGATTCTTTAGCCATCTTCCATGGTTCCATGATATCGATAAAACTGAAACAGGATTACCTGTTACAGGAGAATGCGTGAGCTTCTCAGTTGGAAAAAACTTACTATTCTATGCAAGATGAAAATGAAATTCAAAATCGAGCAACATTGTTCACATCGAGCGCATTGATTCGATAATACCTTTACAGACAATAAATTTATTTATCTTAATGAGAAAATATAGCTGGCGATCTGCAATCTACATTAAAATCATTACTGTTGATTTGTGATTAATGCCATTAATATTGGCGGTTCACGATCGAGAATTTTGGATGAAACAGGTTTGAAATTTCAGGATTCGCGAATTAAAAAAAGGTTAATTACAAGATAATCTCATTTTAAAACATTAATTAATCATGTTTAACTTTAAGTTCTTTCGGGTATTCATACTTTCAGATTCTTCAAAGTAGCTTGGGATAGAATCCCTGAAACTTGAAACTGCAAAATAATTAATTATCAGATAATAGTTTTCAAGTTTTAATTAACCCTGTTTAAGTTTCAAGTGTTTTAGAAGTTCGGACTTCGGAGATTTCAAGATGTTATGGATGGTAAAGGTATGAACTCTGAAGTGCGAAGTTGTTAACTATCCTTTAATCAAGATTAACTTAACTTAATTAAGATTTAATATTTCGGCATTTTGTTGCTTCGTGGATTTGCAAGTTATCTCTTTATTATATTTCTAAAAGGCCATTATCCGTAGTGACGTGTTGAATATGAAGTCATTTTAGATGATGTGTCGAGACCAGGGGTGCCACGTGTCACTTAGAATTGTATGAATCTTCAGCTGAAAAGGTCAGAAATGGATGACATGTTTCAACCCAGGGGAGACTCGAAAGGTACACGTGTACTATGACTAGGGTCCTTTAAAGTTTTATGAACAATGATCACAAACACTTTTCGGGTATCGAGACTTTAAACGTTAAGACCTAGAGAAATGCCCAAAGTGCGAAGCTCCAAAGTGACCTTTAGTGATTTGAATCTTTAACAATTAGGCAGCTCCAAAACTTGAGAAAAAAGGGGATCGTTCAATCAACGAGGGAACTTTATTAATGATAGATATCATGCGTGCCTTATGACTAGAAGTAAATTTGATTTAAACATTCGAAAGATGACTTCTAAGTCATTATTTAAAAAAGATGAAGTTCAATAAAGTAAAGCTCAAGGTTTAGGATTTATATATGTTCCAACATAATGGACAAAGACCTTTTACAGACTCACCCAGTGGTAAACCATCCTAAAGAGAGATCAACTTACTAGGGCATCATGTCACCCTCCCCGGTATGAACAAATTAAAGAGCATATTTTCCAAGAAAATGTTATGAAATGAAGGAGAATTCAATGCAACATACTTAAGTGATTCAATAATCAGAGTGACACATACCATGATACCCAAACTCATTACCTCATGGAGAAAGACTTATTGTTTCTTCAGGACCAGGCTAGTGGGATGGGCATTGCTTCTATTGATAGATGGGATGCACTGAAGAAAATAGGGGCCCTCTAGGCTCGTTCTCAAGTCATACGGATCTCGACACTCCATGTCTGGGGCTTGTGGGCCTCGAGACATGCTATCCTTAGTTATCCCTAGGATAGGGGATAAAATCTGGCTCCAACTCAGGGACATGTGCTCACCGTAGAGCGCACAAGAACCTCAACATCTCTGGCATGACATGCATCTGCTAGATTTCAAAAGCAATGTCAATAATCCTCAGGGTGGTATCACCCCTCACTCATATATGATATAATAAAATGAAGACAAACATGCATATATACATAATGAAGAAATGAAAGTATGAAAATTAAACTACACTATACTAGCATGATATGTAGATGGTATGTACAATGGATGCAAATGCCTAACTTACCTCTACTTACCTATTGATTGAATGTTAGGTGTAGTCAAATAACCAATGAAACCATCCTAGAAATATCTCATAATACCTGCCTCTGTGCTTCATCATAAACCAAAACAATGACAAGTTAAGCACAAAAATAACATGATTTAGAATACATATCATACCATCGGGAATCATAGAGTCTAGCTCATGGAGACAGGAGGGAGGGAAAAAATTGTGCCAAGTTACACTTCTAGGAAAGTGTTGAATCCATATCATAAAGGTATCATGAAAAATCAAAGGCTCAGAAGACTATCTCAAAGAGTCTGAAGGTTGGCTACCTTGGATTTCATCACATCCTGAAGTCTAGGAAAGGACTAGTAAGAACCTAGAGAATGATTGGAAAATTTCTAAGGGAAAGCTGAAAGAGTGATATAATAAAATTCTTCTTAAGGTATTCAACCTACCCTTGAATTCTAAAAGAAGGATTTTCCCCAAAGAAAACTCAAGACAAGGGACATGATTTCCAATTGCATCCTTAGTGACATAGCGAGATAAAGTAATTGAAGGAGGTTGGAAAATCTTGTCATAAGTACCCTGCTTCATGCAAGCAATGTCCTTACTCTTATCGAGATCTGAGTACGACAGTGGTTGATAATGTTCTTCATGGAATAAATCCAAGTTCTCAAAGGAATACTCATCAAAATCCTCAAGGTATGACCATTAATCATTAGGAGAACATTTCACTGGGTCATCCTTGGGTGCTTGGAAAACTTCTGTAATTATATTATCATCTTGTTGCTAAACATAAAAATTATTAGGAACCTCATATGATTGTTGTAAAGGAAACATTCAAATATATCCTTTCATATCATAAATGGGATCCTCATCAGAACCAATCAAATCCCACTTATGTATTCCAACATGTATGAACTCATCAATATTATAAACTAGGTCACTACCTTTGTCATTACATGAAGGATCTAGTGCATCCAAGGTCTCCTCTAATACTTCTTCACTTTCCAAATTATAAAATAAAACATCATCAGAGTCTTGGAAAGGTGGATAACTTATCATTTTCACTTCTTGTTGTGCAGGAGCGTCAATAGCTTGGATGACTTCATCAAATGGGAGAACAAACATTAGTGCCTCGTCCTCATGATTTTCCCTTACATATTTAGCTTCATAATATGGAGGATTTGGCTCGTCCAAGGGTTCCCTTTCTTCTTGACCTTCCGAATTATAGAATAAGGTATCATCAAGAACATGAAAAGGAAAGTGACTAACCTCATCCTCTTCTTCTTGTGCAGGAGGAAAATGATTTGGGATGGCTTCATTTGAGGGAGGAGCACAGATTAATACTTCATCATCATGTTTAATATCTCTAGGATCTCGCTCTTCAACCAGGTCCTCATTATCCTTGCTAGAAGCATGAGTAATTTCTTCTTCCTACCCATGGGATTGATAACCCTCATCAATACCCTTCTCCTCAACCTCTTGCTGATTGATGTCTTTTTCCAAACCTTTCAAGGTTTCCTTAATAGAGGCCTCAAGGGAAAGTGTTCTCTTGGGAGTTCATGGGGTACCTTTGGGCTGCCCAATCTTGACTTCTGGAACAAAGGATTGTTCTTCTTTGGATGAGGAGACATGGCTTCAATTTCTATGGCCATGTCATTAAATTCTTGGATTGTTCTAGGAGCTTTATCTTTGATAGGGAAACCTATTTGTCCTGTAAAGTATTTGGTGTAAAGAAAGAGAATAAAGTTGTTTGACGGGTGATAGCTTGTCGGGATCTATTGTATTAGCTTCTTAAATCTATCATGAAATTCCCTAACAATTTCATTCTCATTCTTATTTATTTGATTAAGCATGTTTATAAAAACTGAAGGATCCCATTTCTCGAGGAAAGCCTCTTCTAATTGATCCATGGATGTAATACTGGCATCAGGGAGGCCATCATACCATCTCCTGGCATTATCATGAAGAGTAGTGGAGAAAAGTTTCATTGTTAGGTATTCAACATCATCACTGATAGGGTGGAGTTTAAAGAAAGCATAAAAGTTACGTATATGGATCTGAGCATTCTCTTCATCACTACTTGTGAATTTAGGGAGCCATTTTTCATATCTTGGAGGCATTCATCGAGGGTAACCCAAAATTTTACTCATATCCAAAGGTTTAAAATTACGTGGGTCCCATAGAGAAGCCATGATTGTCTTTTTCATTAGTGGAGTCACTAGATAATCCTTCTAAGGATCATCGAAAGGAAAAGCAAGAATCACCCTCAGTGGAGTCAGTAGGTAATCTTTGTGAAAAGGAGTCTTTAGATAATGGCTTACCGAAAAAAATGTCGTTCAAGGAAAATTGACTTGATGTTCCCCGACAACGACGCCAAAATTTTATCGCACAATATGTCTTTGCCCAAATCCCAAGGAAAACGGATGCAAGATTAGCGTAACAGGGAGTGACCTATTGTTATCCATAAATTTGGTCATCGTGATGATGTCATGATGATGTCATGATGATGGAAAATCAAGCTCTTTACCAAGAATACTTTCCTGAGAAAAGTTACAGTTGTCTTCTTCCTGAATCCATACTTTGAAACATGTTCGCAGGTTGCCTATACATTAACCTGTGAGAATGATTGTTTCCCGCAGGCTACCTTAGGCTAGGGTGCGAACTTCTCACACTGTTCTCATGGTTAGGGTGCGGACATGATTTTAAAGGGGAAAAAGATAAAGTTCTCGAATCTTCTAGAAGGATGAGTTGGCTTTCGAGTGGTTACTCAAGTACTGTCATTCCAGATATCTTGGGATCATTCCCTATCCAAGTAACTAATCTATCTCTTCTTATATATTGAGGAGATTGCTCATAGAAAGGGTTAAGCTAAGAATATCAGCAAGTTAGCAAGAGATTGATTAAGAGAATTAGTGCAAGACTGTATGGAGGACTGATGCTACAGAAGCAAGAGACAATAGCAAGGTCATCACAGGTGGTAGATTTTCTTCATGCATGATCAAGTGTGTGTGTCAGAGCTAGAAGCCGTCGAAAGGAAACCTATGACATCAAGGCTCGGGTTGTAAGTTTCTCTTTATATTCAATTAATATAGCAATATGTCCCTTTCCCATAAAGATGATGTTACTTTATTACATAATTCCTTGATCATATGTATAGACTAGTCATTGAATCCCTTAACTTGTCTTTACTTCGATTGGTTCGTTTTGTGGTGATCTGGACGGGACGAGAGCATTGAAGCGAAGCTTGGAACAACAGAGACATAAGGAAAGCGATCATAAGGTATGTTCATAACCCTTATCTCTTAGTTCATTCAATAGGCTAGATCTAGGGAAAGTGTATTATTCTGTCCTGTTTTGTTCTAGATACCAGGTGGATCTAGGGAGGTCGGTTAGTGTCCGCACCTACGGACTTATCCCATAACAAAATTGGTGACTCCACTGGGGACTATCCGTTTTGTCTTTTTGGTTTTTGAACTTTCTATGGCCATTTACTCTGTTTGCATTTTTCTCTTGATTTGTCTGTCTCTGAGTCCTCAGGATACCCTGAGAGACCTTCTGAGTCTATAAGCCAATTTGATTTTTTGCTTGTTCTTTCAAATTTTTCATTAGTTTCATGGATTCCCGCACTGTGCCCATTAGAAGCCTGCGAGAATATTGACTGTTCGCACCCTGCATATATGTTTCAGTGCGGATAGTTCGCAAGCTGCATCAAAGTGGCCTGCGGGAACCATAGTTTCTCGCACTGTGTCCCACAGTAGCATGCGAACATTTTTTGAAATTTTTTGGATCCAAGTTTTAGCCCTATAAATAGCTCATGTATGTTGATTTGGACCTCTTTGGCTTGTTGAATCAGTGACTTGCCTATCTTTTTCTATAATTGACTGCTGGACCTGTTCTAGGTTTTTAGGTTTTCTTGTCTTTGAAACTTGACTTTCTTTTCTTAGCTTTTGTTGGCTTTGTCATTCTCTCTGCTTCATAGAGTTGAGTGCATCTGACTCGCTGAGAACCAGGGATTGGTTGATTGTTTGGTGTTTCTCTTGTATTCATTGGTTCGAAAGGACAAATTTTTCATTTACATTGAGAAGCTTTTTGGTTTGTTTTTATTTTTGCTTTCATTGAAAGTTTTGGATTGGGTTGTTTAATTGAATCTTTATATTTTGGTTTTCTTTTCTCCTCATTCAGATTTCTTCTTGGAAAGTGAACTGCATGTTTTCTTTCAAGTTTTGTTTTTTCTTGTTGCAAGAACATTGAAAATCAAAGTTTTAAGAGTATCGAAGTTTTGAAAAAGACATTTTGAAGTTGTTCATTACTACATGATTGTTTGCATTGGCATCTGAAAGGAAATTGAGCATTGCATTTGCATTGTAGTATTGAGTTTGATTTGGAAAATGTTTTCTCTCTCCCATAACTAGGATTCATCGAATGAAACGAATTCTATTTCATCATATC
>JZKD02S1731869.1:99689-109996 GCA_000966675.3 Picea glauca | reverse complement strand
AGTAAAGGTGACTTCGACAAAGAAAAAGAAAAGGAAAAAGAAAATGCAAAAGTGTCAAATGAGAAAGTGACAGTTGGAACCACAAGACAATACGTGGTGTCGAGCTCATCTCAAATGACATATAATGTCATAGAAGACTTAAGTAAGTTGAGGATAAGTCTACCTTTTATCGAAGTGGTAAATATTCCTCAGCAGAGGAAGAACATCTTGAAGTTGTTGGATGATCCATCAAAAAGAACTGAAGTTGTTATTACCACTCCAAAACAAAACCAGAGCCCATCAACTGCTAAGATAAGAGTTAAAACTCCTCCCTTCTACATCTCAATTGAAAACCATGAAGTTACACTACATAATTGTTTAGTTGATACTGGTGTGAAAAATAATATAATTCCACTTTCGGTCATGGAAGCATTGGGCATGAGTTGCACTAAGTTCTATGAAACTAGTGAGATCATATATGCAATTGACTCTAGAAAGTTTCCAGCATATGTAGATATCAAAGACTTTTGTGCATGGATTATAGCAGCCCCCCATATCATCACAATCTTTAACATTATCATGGTATACCTACCTCCAACATATGGGGTTGTGCTGGGAAGAGGTTGGACCTCCATGATCTGTGGATATATAACTAATGATGACAATTGTATGATGTTACCAAGTGTTATAGCAAGATTTGCCTCACCCTATGCCATATTTCATAGAGGGATTTTTTCCATTTCCCTATGCAGGATTATCATCCCTATTTGTAAAATACAGAGCTAAAAATACATATTTTTTCACATGTACACACATTGCCTACTATACAACATGCGTATACGCAGGCTGATCCACTACAACCCACATACATCGGGATTTGTTCCAAAAAATGAAAATTAAATGTCGGGTTTCCATGTCACGACAAGAGATCTCTGATCCTTGGCCTTCCATATACTGGAAATGTTCTGACTCGGCCCTTCAGTTCCATTTGAAGGCTATATTTGGGCCCATTCCGAGCGATGGAAAGGAGGAGAAAGAATTCAACTTTGAGAGCAAAGTTACTCTAGAGAAATTATTTACTTCATATTGAGTCTGCATCCCTTTTTCCTTTAAGTCTGAACACAGTGTTCATCCCCAAAGCTCTTCCCTTATTGATGGAGAACCTCATTGTCTCCCTTCTATGAACTTGCCTTTGGTGGAGGATTGAAGTGGTGGAGGCCCAGCTGGAAGGAAATTAGTTTCTCAATTCCGAACCATACCGACACGGAAGTCTATAATGTCTTCACTTCTGTTGATCATTTATTAATAGAAATACTCTTTTCTTGTCCAATTGATATCTTGCAAATATATGAGTTATTATCCATGGATGTATTTTTCATGTATGTTAATGGATTATGCTACCTAATGTGCTAACCTTTTATATTATCACCATATTCTTTCTTTGCTTGTTTGTTGAGAACTAGTTGCAGGTACAAAGATTTGGGTCAAAGTGCTCGATGGTGAACATCATCGAACATCTGGACGAGGTAGGCCTCTTTCTTATCTCTCTTGCATATTGGTTTATATCGCATGTTTTTGGGATAAAATTGATTTCTGTAGTGATATCTGTCTATTATGGTTTACCCTAGCCATAGAGAGTTTTTTCCTAGTAACCGAATTCGCAACCATACTGGGGATTGACCTTCTTTCTTAGGGTTTGGAGTACTTTTTCTCCTTACATTTTTCTCATTCCTTTTTTTCTTGTCGTATCATTGCTTGATAGTTTTTGTTCACTCTAGGTTTGAGTTTTCATCCTTCTCCCTTGCCTAGCCTTGTGTTTTGAAACATATACATGCTTTTTTCCATGACATTCGTGTACATATGTGAGTTGTCTCTCTGCAAAATGCGTATATACACTCTGTTTTGCTAAATAGTCACATACATCAGTTTTCCTTACTTGTTTTCTTGGTATGTTGATTGTTGGGTGGGATTTGATGTTTGTTGAGCCTTCTTAGGCTTCTATAGTGTCTGTTGAGTGTCTCTGGGATGACAGGAAACCTGTCTGGAGTTGAATTTTTGGGCGGAGTCTTTCTCATTAACTTTTCATTTTTTATTGTCCTTGTACATTGGGCTGGGTGTTCTACTCCTTGGCATTTTTCTTGAGTTATCTCTTTATATACACAGTAGAATTTATATATCAATTTTCTTATCAATCCATGCATTTTCATTTTTATTATATTGAAAATACAAAAAAATAGGAATTTTGCATTGCTTGGAATTTTTGTCTTTTGAGTCCTTGTCATTAGCTTAGAGCATTTAGTGAAAGATTGCATTTTTACTTCAAAATTGCAAAGTTGAAATTGAAAATTGCATTCGTTATTAGAATCATATAATTCATTGAAAGTTAAAGTTAGGACTTTGCATTATATTCATATTTACTTTTCTTGTAGAGTCATAACATCATGAGTTTCACTACCATACCTTTTTGAGTAATCACGACCACTAAAACTAACGCTATAATTTAAAATTGATTAGTCACAATTTTATTTAATAAGGTGCACAAACTAGCTTATGATTTAGTGCCTTGGAATAGGATTTTGTGAGTAAACTTCTCCAAGGCAATTAAATCAACATATGTGTCTGAGAAAAGAAGTGGAGAAATCTAGTGTATAATTGGTAATATCAAGAGGCTCCGCTCACACCGGAGTTAATCACAAGGTTGAGCGAGGTTGGTTGAAGGGATATCCCCCTGATACCTTCTTATCATTAGAGATATTTCTATGGATCTATTGGTATCTGGGGATATTGCTAGTGCCTTTACCTCCATGAGAGGCAGTACTTTCAAGGTTTCATACTTTGCTACCCTACCCATACGGTGGACCTGACTTACAACTGCTCGCCTGTGCATTGGTTATACATTTGTTTCTTAGTTTCTTGACTTAGGTACCACATAGGTTACTTGCGGGGGTTATTCTGTAGGTACCCTGGCTCAGATAAGGGTCGGACAACACACAACCTTTATGGAGGATTACCTCTCCAAGGGGATCTAACTAACAGGTGGTTAAGCCCACGAGGGCCCTTATAACTGATTCAGATACCTCCTATATTTAGCAGGGAGTCTCAGGCCCCTCTTGGGAGGGACATACCTTCTTTAGGGAGGGAGTCCACTCAACCACTTTACCTCGTTTGCATGCATATTGGTCGTTTGACTTTTGGTGTTCTATTTGATTACTAGTTGGCCTTAGGATATATTTTTTTATCTTTAGAGTCTTAATTCATCGTGGAGTCAGACCAGCATCCCCGTCGGTCCCGTCACTTGTTAAAGTTACCACTGGATTTCAAGTCTTTACCTTCTAAAAGGCGTAGATTTATTAGGCGTGGTACACACACCTCCATTGTTCAAACTTGTTATTCTACAAGGACGAGTACTGAATCTAATCTTCATAACACCGGGAGCCCTTCGACTCCCACACCCACTATAGTTAGTGGCACCCCTTTGACTCCTACAACCACAATGGTTGTAGTGTTGGAGGCACCTATCATTACTATGGCTCGACCTATAGTAAATGCTCAATATCTTGCCTCGAACCCTTTTTTGTCTCTTGGTCACTCACCGGGCTATAATGTTCAGTCCATCCCTATGGATTCTAGTCCTTTTTCCTATGGTATGTTGAACTTTACTTCACATTTTTCGAATGCCATCCTAGTTGTTGGCCATACTACTAGCATTAGGATTGGGGGAACTACACCTCCTTACACTCCATTTTCATTTGGTGGTTCTCAAATCCCTCAAACGACTCCTAATCTAGGAGGTATCCCTACTTTTAACCCCGGGTCTAATTCTATTACTTCTGGGTGGAACAACCAACCTAGTGAACAAGCTTCGGCACAAGTTCCATCCTATACCCATACCTCCTCAGTGTCGATTCCGACCAATACATTTGGCATGACGAATCCACCTCTATCCTCCAGATTCCCACCCAAAGGAGGTCAGTTTCACACTTTGGGCAACCCCCAACCCAGATCCAATCCGACTGGGGGAAATTTTTGTAACCCCCAAAAAAAAATTTATGTTGGAATGATGCCCAATCAACCTTTTATGAATCAACTTGGAGGAGGGCCTTATAATCCCAGACAGGGCTATGATGTTTACAAGAATGTTGGATGGGCTACAGTTCCTCAAGCAAAATATTTCTCGAGAGTTTGGGGCCAGATGCTACAACCTCGTCCCCCTTTTCTATCCATGCTTAATCTTCCAGACTTGTCTAAGTTAATGAACGACTCTGTGAGTCATGATCCTACATGTCCCCCCATCCCCACCAAGACTTCTTCAAACATCCTGAAGTTTGAGGGTCAGAATGGAGAGGATCCTAGTGATCTCATCACTACCTTTCACCTTTGGTGCTCATCGAATTCCCTTAATGATGATTCTATTAGATTAAGATTATTTCAACCCACCCTCATCGGAGTTGCTGTGAAATAGTATATTGAGCTACCTAGGGGGACATTTGGGACCTTTAGTCAGATGGTGATGGTCTTCCTTAACCACTTCCAATTGCCCATCCGCTACGATGTTGGCCTAGAAATTTTGTCGACTTTACGCCAGGACATCGCCACTCATATCTCGGATCATATCCAGGAGTGGCATAGATGAAAGAGGTTGATTAAGACCCCTATACCCCCAATATTTATTTTATAATGGTTCCTTAATTCTTTGCATGCTCCTATCTCGAAGGACGTTGCTACTTTTAGGGTTACCACCGAGGAAGATGCAATCTTTAGAGCCCAGCAGTTAGATCTAATATATGCTCAGTTTGGGATGTTATACCACCTTATTCTGGATGCACCACGGTCAACTTATGATCCTAGATAAAATCCCTGACCTCATGTCAATGGCATTGTAGGCTACACCAATGTAAGATCCACAGACTCGATGACAATCCATTTGAAAGAGTTGTCTCTAAACCAGTCTGCAGGAGGGTCAACTTTGTTTGTGTCTTCCAACTCCACTCAGTCGATAGATGTACATTCTATGCAATCATCAGCAAACACAAATGGTAATGAGAAAATAGGAAAGAATAAGAATAAAGGACATAATAATCATAATGGTGGGAAAAATGGTAATAAACCCAAGGATAATGATAATAATGAGAAGAAGAATAATAATGCTGGAGAGGGAAAATGAGAAAGATGTAAGGTGAAGTTTCCCTATAAGCTTTGCACAAATGATCACCTTACCCATTTATGCCCCAAACTTACGAAAGCTACAAGGCTATTATCTCTACTACCCGTCGTGCTAACAAATCCATTTCCACATAACCAGGACATGGCCTCGAGCTCCTCAAATGCCAAAAATTTGACTAGTGGGAGTCAAAACCCATCGTTGCAAGATGGTGACCATTTGTTTATCAATATGGTCGATGCAAAAATAAATATAGCCACTCGATATTGATATTATATCTCTTCACAAGCTATTCCTATTCTAGAATATCCTCCTCCTCCTCCGGAGACGAACTTACAAATTGAAAACCAGAGCCACCGCCTTGTATTCTGAAAGGATTACTCAAGTGCTCTACCTAGAATCCAAATGCTAGAGCCACCCTGAACTACTCTATTATGGAGGACTTGGGTCAAACCCCTTGTGCGATGTCAGATTTGGAGGTACTTTAGATGTGTCCTTCACAGAGGAATGCCTTACTATCTTCTTTAGGAGATGTAGAACTCAGTGGCTCAAAATTTATCAAGTTTGACATCACGGATGTGAAGCCTCACTTGCCTTACCATGTGTCTTTCCAAATCCACGTGGATTACTCAAATTATACCATCAAATGTGCGGTTGTTGATGAAGGCACTGCGACATGTGTGATGTCCCTGATCTATTGGAAATATCTCGGTTCTCCAACCCTTTCTAAGTCATCGAACATGTTTATTTCTTTTGACGTTCATTCCTTCCACCCTCACGGTATTCTTCCTGCCTTTCCAATCCAGTTAGGTGGGAAGACAGTAGAGGTGGAGGTAGAGGTAGTTGATGCACCTCTTGATTATAACATGTTACTAGGACGCATTGGACCTATGCTATGGTCGCAATCATATCGTCCATCTTCCATACTCTTTGTTTTCCTCATGAAGGGAAGATCATGATGATCAACCAATTATCCTTTGTGTACACTAGCCCCAATCCATATGTTGGATAGTCGATCCCTGTGATCGACAATTCTTAGCCAACAATTGAGAATATTGGTGTCGGAATGTATTCTTCCCTTATGGGTACTTTCGACTTCATGACACTGATTCACCACGTTTACACCATGTGCAGTAGGCCCATTTCGATAGGGAATTCCATTCCATTTCGCACTTCCTATTTTAGTGATCCATGGTCTCTACCTTCCCTGACTTTGTATTGTGAAGGTCAGTTGCATGTTGGAATGGCCATGCCACTTTTGACAATAGAGATTGTGTATCAAGTTGTTCTTGACTCTTCCACTGATCCTGATCCTGTTACCTCATCCATAGACGAGGAGGATCCCTTTCTTAGGCCCGTGTGGGCCACTTCATTTTCTTGTTCACATGATTTCCTAAATGAGACTTTTCCTTCACATGAAGCTATCATTGAAGCCATGAATGGTTCTGATGGACCTTGGGATGATATGCATCATCGCTCTTATTTTCTCCTAGATCTTGAAAGAATTGAACAAGATGACTTTCAATATACTTTTAGTGAGATAGTCGGTCACATGGTAGTTCCAATTGATATGCATGGAATTTATGCCAAAGTAAACATAGCGAGTATTTCTCCTACCATCACAATCAATATCTCTCATACCCCTGGAAAGGTTGAAAATGTAAATATCGGTGAAAATTGTTCGCCAAAATAAATCTTGATCTACACCGAACTCTTCAAGGAATTTCGAGATGTATTTTCTTGTTCATATGAAGAGATGCTAGGAATCAACCCTTGTATTGTCGAACATGAGATTAGAACTTATATGGATGCTAAACTTGTTCGATAACATCTTAGAGCTGTAAATACCCGTAAGGCCCCTGCTATTAAGGCAGAGGTGGAGAAGCTACTTAATGTTGGCTTCATCTACCCGGTTCCCTTGACTGAATGGGTATCCAACCCCATTCATTTGAATAAGAAGCAAGGAACTATCCACATATGTATGGAATTTTGTGACCTGAACAAGGAATGTCCTAAAAATAACTTCCCCACACCTTTCATCGATCAGATTCTCAACGAGTGTGCGGGAAGCGAAGTATTTTATTTTATGGACAGATTTTTAGGGTATAACCAAATTCAAATCAAACCTGAGGATCAACACAAGACGGCATTTATTTTTCCTTAGGGTACTTTCTCATACTGGAAAATTCCTTTCGGCCTTAAAAACGCCGAAGCAACCTTCCAACGTGCCATGAATTTCACTTTTCACGATCTTAAGAACATAGTCGAAGCTTACCTTGATGATCTTGCTGCTCACTCTTGCAAGAGAGTGGATCACGCTACACACCTTCCACTATTTTTTGAAATATGTCATTACTATAGAATCTGGTTGAACCCTCACAAGTGCAACTTTTGCGTTAGGTCTGGTCATCTTTTGGGATTTCTATTTTTCAAGACCGAGATCATGGTAGATCCATTAAAGGTTGAGGCAATAATTTGATTTCCTCCCCCGTGCAATATTAGACAACTTTAGGGTTTATAGGGGAAAGATAACTTTCTACATCATTTTATAGTGAATTATGCCAATATCACTAAGGTTTTCATGTGTCTTTTGAAGAACGAAACCCCTTTTATCTGGGATGAGCGAGCCCAGGAGTCTTTTGATGCTTTGAAGAAATCCTTAGTATCGGCGCCTCTGCTGAAGTCTCCTAACTACAATAGGGATTACTTGCTTTATATCATCGTTTCTGAGGAGATGATTGGTATGGTTCTGGTCCAGGAGGATGATGAGATTCGTGAGCACGTCATCTACTATCTTAGTCGAAATTTAGTCGATCATGAGCTTAATTATTCTGACATTGAAAAGATAGCTTTGGTTGTCGTTCACGTAGTCCAACGTTTGTGTAGTTATATATTTCTTTGCAAGACAACTGTGGTCATCGATGTCAATCCATTTCAATACGTCCTTACTAGGCATATCATAGGGGGGAAATATAATAAATGGATTGTCATTTTACAATAGTTTGATCTTGATTTTGCTTCTGCGAAATCCAAGAAATCACTAGTCTTTCCAGAGTTAATATCCGACTTTCCATGATTAGATCAGGATGTTATCAATGTTGATTCATTCGCAGATGAACCAATTTTTATTGTCTCATCATCAGACCCCTGGTATAGAGACATTTTTCTCTATCTTCAAACCTTGAAGTTCCCTCAACATCTCTCGTGAGATGACCGACGGCGTATAAGATACCAATATAAGAAATATACTATCTTCAGTGACAATTTGTATCATCGAGGAATAGACAATATCTTACGTCATTTTTTAACTCACGGAGAAGTCGAGTCAGTCCTAAACAATTTCCATAATGGGGCTTATGGTGGTCATCTATCCGGGCTTGCAACAACCCAAAATTTTTTGAGCTGGTTATTTCTGGCCTACAATATTTAAAGATTGTATTGAAGAGGTTAAGAATTGTCACCACTTCCAAGTGTTCACTTGGAAAATGCACTCGCATCCAGCCCCTCTTCACCCAGTCATTACTGTTGGTCCCTTCACCAAGTGGGGGGTGGACTTTGTGGATTGCAACCCAACTTCGGTTGGAGGGAATCAACACATTATCGTGGTTGTCAACTAATTTACTAAGTGGGTTGATGCTATGCCTATATTTAAATCCGATGGGAAGATTTCAACCTTCTTCGTATTCAATCAAATTATCACCCGATTCGATATCCCGAGTGAGATTGTCACTGATCATGGCAGTCACTTTCAAAATGAAATGATGGAAGAAATAACATCTAAGCTGGGGTTTAGACATGGTCACTATTCTCCTTATTACCCCCAGGAAAATGGACAAGTAGAGGTCATCAATAAGTCTCTCAAGACCACTTTGCAAAAACCTGTCAGCCAGAGTAAGTCTGACTGGCACATTATTCTATATACCACACTCTAGGCATACCGAACCTCGGTCAAGACTGCCACCAGATTTTCCCCTTTCCAGTTAGTACATGGTGTGGAGTTGATCTTACCTATTGAATGTGAAATCCCTTCTCTTAAGTTGGCAGTCATGCTCCTACCTGACACTCCCGATCTTGAGTGACACCTTGTACACCTAGAGAGTCTTGACGAGCAACGTCGAGACGCCTTTACATATATCGAGGCAAAAAATAAATGTGTCAAGGTCTAGTACGACAAATATGTTTGTCCTCGATTGTATGATGAGGGTGACTTGGTCCTCTTGTATGATCAAGCCAAACAACCACTGGGGGCAGGCAAGTTTAAGCCCATGTGTGGCATGGTCCTTATATCATGAAACATGTCTTAGAAAAAGGATCCTATGAGTTAGAATATTATTAAGGGAATATGTTGGCCGAGCCCAGAAATGGGATATACTTGAAAAGATATTATACTTCAACACAAAGCTTGGGTAGAACTCTTTGGTCCACCTTTTCCCTTTCTTTTCGTCAGAGAGCAGGGTGGAAAAGATGTAATTTAGTGTATATATATCTTTTCCCTTTCTTTTCATCTTCAGCTTGTTTATCGAGTTTTCCTTGGTTGGCAGATGTCAATAGAGTCTTCGGTCTACCTAGGATTCACAGACGGAGCAAGTTGTCATACACAAAACTTGGCTTCTGCCGCTTGGGTGGTTTACTCACCCAAGGGTCTACTGGTGTCTTTAGGTGGTGTATTCCTAGGGCTATCCATGAATAATGTGGATGAATATAGCGTCATTATAGAACTTTTGTGCTATTCTATCTCACATGGTATTTTCTCCTTAGAGGTTCTCCTAGATTCCCAGTTAGTAGTATGTCAGTTGAATGACAGTTACTGCATGCATGATCCTACTTTACTCCAATGATTCCTATGGGTATGTCTTTTAGAATGATAGTTTGATTTTATTACATATTATCACATTCCTAGGAGTTCTAATCATGTGTCTGATGCTTATGCTAATTTCGTTTTAGATTGGAATTTGTCACATAATTAAAGCAAAGAAAACCATCTCATCAATGTACACATTATAAAATACAAGTAAAGTTGAAGATCTCTTTTTATATTTCAAAACATATGGTGTTTATAGTACAAAATTGGGGTTAATACCCTCAATACACATATACAACCGGTACTAAAATATCCCATGACATCTATGCCTGTGGCACCAGATGTTTGTCCTAGTAAAAAACTATG
>JZKD02S1731869.1:72887-99639 GCA_000966675.3 Picea glauca | reverse complement strand
TAAAAATGTGGAACCTAATTTAAATTTTTAATCCACTAGAAATGAAGAGGAAGAGAAGAAGAATTACTTGGTCTAGACGGTTTCTGATTTCGTTTCCTGACACTCCCACGATCACCATTTGAATCTCGGAGGTATTTTGGTCCAATTTGCACTATTTGGGTAAAATATCAAAATGGCATAGTAATTTTTGGTTTTGTTACTATTTATAAACAATTTTTACCCACTTTCTATATTTTTGAGCCATTTATTCACCTAATGGACTAATACAAGGGTGGATTGAGTTGGTTTTTACAGTTTTTACCAGGGATTCTTGCGGATTTCAACATTATGTTGGTCGTTCGTCACCATGGGAAGGTATTTTCACTACCTAACATATAGGATAGGTATCCATTCCATTATGCATTTTCTCATTATCCTATAACTGTCACTTTTTATGCCTTAGGTATGAACCCATTTGTTGTGACACATAACCTTCCATCTGTTATAAGTAGTGTTGTTATCAAGTGGTAGAGACTTACCAGACAGGGGTGCCCTAGTTATATCCTCTGCTTCATTTGGTGCCCATGCCGAGATTTTTTCCTTAGGACCTGGAGTCCCTTATAGATAATACATGACTTTATGCTGAGCTGCATTTCTCACTCATAAACATGTTGCCTTATACCCTGAGGACTCCCAAACTGAGTTTAATTTAATCTCTTTTCCAACTCGTCTTCAAAAGCGAAAATATTTCCAAGTGAACTTGTCTCTTTCACACTCGTAAATTGTATTTGAAAGGACGTCTATTTGGCACAAGTTTATCCCGTTTTCACACCAAGTAGACTAAAAGATATAAAAAAGGACATTTTTTGGTGTTAAGTTGTGATTGCATCTCATGCCCTTGCTTGTAGTATTGATCCTTTAGCCAGTTCTCTCTTTGCGTTATAAACTGTTTGCCTCAGCAGTTTTGCATCCTCAACCAAGTAGAGCCTTGTTTATATCCTTTGCAATTTGACACCCTATACCTAAGAGGGAATATTTCCCTGAGTGTCCATCTCCCACATGCATCTCCTTGCATTGAGCATAGGTATGTTCCACTGCTGGAACTAGTTTTGCTTACTTGCGACACTCGTTTCCTCCTATGTATCATAACATTCATTTGTCTATGAAAAAACAAAAAAAGACAGGTGGGAAGGGAGTATTATCTTATATTGGCAGCAGTCTTGTCACCTTTGAACAAAGCACAAAGTTATTGAGTCTATTTTGTCACCATAATTTTTGGTTTAGAATGGCCTTAAGAAGATTATCTCGTTACAGAGTCTTCTCTACCGACCGGTTACTCTTCCAGTCCCTATGGATAATATCATTGATGCCTCATGCATCTCATGGTTTCATCATCGAGTCTATGATGCTGGAGTCTTCCATATGTCTTATGCTCTTGTTCAAAGGAATTCTATCAACCTGTGTTGACCACTTCTCAGAACTCTTGACTTTGCATGTCGGCCATTCTCTCAGTTTGTCTTAGAGTCACATGATATTGTAGTCCTATCATGCACCCTGGCCCTACTTTCATCATTGGTAGGTAACCTTGAACCTAGCAGTCGACATTTCATCATTGGTCGTTGACTGGGTGGTTTCCCTTGTGTTCAACGGCAAGAAATCTATTCACACATCAGGATTCGTGAAGTGTCTTGGATTCCATTATCCTTATTGGTGGTTTCCTCTCCTTTATCAACAATTTTCATCATTGGTTGTTATTCATAGGGTCTTTTTCGTGTACTTCTTGCACTTGGCACACACGAAATATGCACAGGGTAGTTGGCTCATGAACATGTTCTTCATCTGATATCCACCAAATCATGAAGCTCCTTCATTGTACCTTGTGCTGACTAATGAGAGATGCCTTAATTCTCTCCTTTTAGTGGGTCTCCTTCCATCGACTTCAACTCATCTATTCTGGAAATAGGACCTAGAGACTTATGAGTACCTTGAGGCTTGCAGTAATTAGTGGCAGGCTCTCTCACCATTGACAATTCGGAATACATCAATTTCTCCTGATCAATGGATTCTTCAGGTGTTCGACACTAGCTCCTTTATTCACACTTGTAAGAATGTACTCAGTGCCTTGATACCTACTTTCATTATAGGTAGGATGTCTCACGTTTGTTAACGGTATACCTCAATGATCTCTAATCAAACAATGTCTCATTGTGTTTGACCTCAACTCCTTTATTCACATGATGTATACTTGCACCCTTGGCAGATTGTGTAGAAGACTTGAAAATATCACTATGTGGCCGCAGATTTCCTAAGTTGTTGCTTCCTTTTCAATGGACCAGTACCTATATGACTTTAGTAATCATGGGAGATCAGATTGTACTCCATTGTATACAAATATCTTCATATTGGTTTTGAGACTGGTTCTATTCGGCCTTGTTCGTGACTATGACAACATTTGGCATGCAACCACATTTGTATGTTCCTATTCATGGCCAGGGACACTTGTTTGGTATATTTTCACATGGATCTGCAGTGTAATTCTATTGACAGCCATGTATGCAAAGTCAGTGCAAAATGTAATGAGAAACTAGTTCTTCCAGTTGGTTCCCCATCACTCCACTTCTGGATTGTTTATAATGTATTTTGTCCATCGCATATATTCCTCTGACCTCACACATTAAGGGGCATTTGTTATAGAAAGATTTGCCTCACCCTATGCAATCTTTCATAGAGGGCCTTTTTCCATTTCCCTATGTAGACTTATCATCCCTGTTTGTAAAATCCAGAGCTAAAAATACATATTTTTCCACATGTACACACCTTGTCTACTATACAGCATGCGTATACGCAGGTTGATCCACTACAACCTGTGTACATTGGGATTTGTGCCAAAAAATGAAAATTAAATGTCGAGTTTCCATGTCACGACAAGAGATCTTTGATCCTTGGCCTTCCATATACCGGAAACATTCTGACTCATCCCTTTAGTTCCATTTGAAGGTTATAACTGGGCCAATTCTGAGTGATGGAAAGGAGGAGAAACAATTCAACTTTGAGAGCAAAGTTACTCTAGAGAAATTATTTACTTCATATTGAGTCTGCATCCCTTTTTCCTTTAAGTATGAACACAGTGTTCAACCCCCAAGCTCTTCCCTTATTTATGGAAAACCTCATTTTCTCCCTTCTATGATCTTGCCTTTGGTGGAGGCCCAGCTAGAAGGAACTTAGTTTCTCAGTTCCAAAACATGCTGACACAAAAGTCTGTAATGTTTTCACTTATGTTGATCATTTATTAATAGAAATACTCCTTTCCTGTCCAATTGATATCTTTCAAATATATGAGTTATTATCCATGGGAGTATTTGTCATGTATGTTAATGTATTATGCTATCTAATGTGATAACCTTTTATATTATTACAATATGCTTGCTTTGCTTGTTTGTTGAGAACTAGTTGCAGGTATAAAGATTTGGGTCAAAGTGCTCAATGGTGGACATCATCGAACATCTAGACGAGGTAGGCCTCTTTCTTATATCTCTTGCATATTGGTTTATATAGCATGTTTTGGGGATAGAGTTGATTTATGCAGTCATATCCATCTATTGTGGTTTACCCTAGCCATAGAGATTTTTTCCTTCGTAACACCAGGAAAGGAGGGAGCAATGATTTAAGTTCCTTGTGAACCCATAATTCCCTTTTTTTCAAGAAGAAGGATAATGAATTAATGGAATATTACACAGATGTCGGGATCATAAACTATGTTATCTTGGACATAGAGCACAACGAAAGCCTAGAACAAGTTCAAGACTTGGAAGGCCCAAAATGTTTATTTGAAGGTTACTAGAGAATGCCATTCGATGGGGCCTACTCTAAATTTTGGAACGGAGTTGGGATTAATATCATAAACCTAGATAATACAATGTATCCCCACGCTATAAGACTGGAGTTTTCATGCACGAATAATGAGGAAAAATACAAAGATTTGATCCAGGGGATGATCCTTACGCAAGAAATGAAAATAGAACATCTCATTGTGACTAGAGATTCAGAGTTGGTCATCAATCAGGTTACCCAAAAGTACAAAATCAAAAAGGAGAGACTTAGGTTGTATTTCAAAAGAGTTAATGAACTGATGGAATATTCCATCTCCTTCAACATCGCTTCCATTCAAAGGGATAAGAATCACAAGGCCGATTCACTAGCCTTGGAGGCTTCATTATCAAACCGAGGTGATGTCCTAAGAAAAGCGTCTTTCCAGGTAGAAAGAGCCTTTCGACCATCTGTTCCTGATAACATTGAGTTCTTACAAGTATTTGAGAATGATGAACAGTTGGAGAGTTTTTTGTTAAATGATGATGATAAAGAAGATGATAGCTCGATTTTCATCCTGAAATATTGTATACAAGCTAAACCTTTATTTACTAAATATGATCATGCCAAGAATCTTCTTGAAGAAGTTTTAGTTCGAAAGGTGCAAGAAACAAGAAAAGTTAATATTGGAACAGACCAGTCCACGAAATATGTCAATTTGTGAGTTGATTTCACCCCCTAAGAGGTTGATCAATATGTTTCCTTATTCAAATAATATATTGATGTGTTCGCTTGTACCTATGATGATTTGAATGGCTATGATAAAATGATATTCCAACATATCAGTCCTTTGAGGGAAGAAGCTAAACCGGTGAAACAAAAAATAAGAATGATGAATCCCAAGATGAAACCTCTGGTAAAAATCGAGTTGGAGAAGTTGAAGAAGGTAGGGATAATCTATCCCATCGGACATTTAGATTGGATTTCAAATCTAGTGATTTTCAGGAAGAAAACTAGGGAAATCTGAATATGTGTGGACTTTAGAGAACTTAACAAAGCGAGCATAAAAGATATTTTTCCATTTCCTAACATGGAATTTCTACTAAAGAAAGTTACTGGATCATATTGCATGTCTATTTTGGATGGGTTATTTAGATATAATAAGGTTTTAGTAGCTAAGGAAGATAGTGCAAAGACAACCTTTATCACACCATGGGAAACATACGCATATGCTAGAATGCCCTTCGGTTTGAAGAATGATGGAGCCACCTTCCAAAGTGACATGGATCACGTGTTTAGAGGATTGATAGGAAATTTTATGGAAGACTATCAATATGACTTGACAATGCATTCAAACAAAAGGGAGGATCATATCCATCATTTAAGGAAGGTTTTTGAAAGATGTAGATTATATGGCGTGTTGAGTAAAAGATATGAAATGATCTTACTCAATCATTTTCATATCTGACATGGATAAAGAAAGATACATGGGAATATCATCCTATGTTTATAACCATCAAAAAATGTTATCCTAATTCACAAGTATTGTTTACAAGTGCTTAGGTAGTTTTTTTATAAATAAAAGCTTGCTGAAAAATTCATTATTTATACATTTTTCTAAACATAATAGATGCTGAAATAAATATAGAGATAGAAGTAAAGACACCAAGTCAATAATCAAAACAAATGAAACATAAATAAATCATTTATTTCATTCCAATTCATCAAAGAATCATTCTCTTTACAAAATTTCCTGAGGAATTTTGGACCAAAGTCAAACTTAGACGTCCCCGATGAAACATACAAAAGGACTTCTGATAGAAAATCAAAAACTAAAATTTAAAAGTTGGATCATCTTGCCACAAATTTATTCTCACTCGAATCTGCACAATAGCCTTTGTCAGTCATGAAATCTAATTCATAAACAAACAAGTCTACATAGACTATCAAATATAGATCAACACCTCTGAAAAACAAGTTTTTGAATGATGTAATTCAGCCCCGAATCTTGTTGTCTACAATAGGACTTGTCTATCATAAAAAAGAATTAGGCTTCTAATGAATTAAGGAATGAATGAAAACTAAATTATCTCAACAAAAACTTTAAGAGAAAACCTTAGCATGCTTCTCCTTCTATTCTCCTCTTGTTCCTCCCTTTCCTTTTTCCTTTAAGCAAATTAGAATTGGTTGAAGTAGTTGAACTAATTCCTTAGTTAAGTTAACCAAAACTCAACCAACTTTTTAGTTAAGGGGGAAAAGTAATAAATCATAATAAGGGTTTTTAAATAAATAATAACTAGTAGGTGGGACCCCTTTTGACTCCCTTTATCTTTTAACAAACATAACACAACTAGTTAATCAAACAAAACAACCCTTCTTGTGACTCCCATCATCACATGTATATTTGACAATATATCTCAATGATAATTGAAATTATTTCCAAAAATATATTACCCATATATCCAAAAAAATAGTGTGTTGTCCAAAATTTCAGAAGTCAACTGTTCTCAACAATAGATAAATAAAAACTTAAAATCCATATTTTCCACTATGGGAGGAAATATTTCCATTGTTGGTGCTATCACCTTTTGATCTCTCTGAATTTTCCTTAGGCTGTGTCGAGCCTTTAGGCCTAATCTCATAGATCACATGAGAGAAATCATCTCTCAAATGTATGTGGAAGGACATAGATTTATTAGATCCATTGGAGGGTGAGGAAGGGGCAGAAATGGCTTTTCCTTTGTTAGGGGCATGGTGGGGATAATTTTTCAACCTTTTTCTTACATGGGAAGACTAAACCGGTGAGTGGTCAGGGGCATCTTGGACAATTTGATTGATAGGTGGAGGAGTAGGTAAAGACAAGTTAGGCCAACCACGATGTTGGGAGACTGTTGGGTAGACAATATCTTGCCATCTGTCATTTTTGGGAACTTAAGGTTGTAGTGAGACATGAGGAGGCACGAGAATACCAGGGACCTATGGGGCTTGGAAGGGAGGCCTTTTGGGCCTAGGTTGGACCACTCCTTGCCCAATCTAATTAAAAAACCTAGCTTGAAATAACTGGACTAACTCTTACGAGTCTGCATCAAAGTGTATAGAGAATCTTGGCCTTCTAGGGCCCCTGTTCCAATTACTTCTCCCATGGTTACCTCTACCATGGCTACCTCTGTAGAAAAATCTCGTTCATGTATGCATAATTTGATTAGAAAATAGTTTCTTTAACAACCATACATGACAACTCCTTTTAAAATATGAAATAAAATTTGGCTCAACAACATATCAGACTCATGTAATCCAATTCATACAAATTGTTTAATAGTTGTCAATGAGCATGGGGTGAACAAAGGTCCTGGGATATGTGAGGGGTTGTATTGAGAGAAAAATGTTAAAATGAGAGGGAAAAGATCATGGTTACTGCTCATAGACAACAAACAATCAACTGTAATGTAAACCAAGAATATATCACTCTACTCCATCCCTACGACCTTAAACTGTCATAATAGAGAGTTTATCTTGTCTGTAAATAAATTTTAGGAACAGGGAGTGGAAAATGAATATGGGAAGGCGAGGGGATTGTAATTAGCGAAAAGTGAAATAATGGTAGGGGGAAAGAGTGGATATTGTTAAAAAAATCAATTAAGTAATCCATAAAATGATTATGCATTTAAAACCACTATCCCAACACCAATTAACAATTATTGTGGTTAAGTTAACCATTACTGTGTGTTAAACTTTCTCACTGTCCACATTTAAATTTTTAACACTTTTAATTAACACAATGTCATCATATTCAAAATCAATATGACCTTCAACATTCTTATATAAAGAATTATGTTCCTCTCATTTCTTCCATTTAATATTCAAAACAAAATCCCAATGAACACACAGTCATTTTTTCCAACTCTGTTTAGCATCAAAACCTTAACCATTGCCCATAAATTAATCCTCAAATCAAACACAGACACATAATCTTTTGAAACATGCCCGATTCCAATCCTTCAACCAATTTTAACAATTAAATTTCAATGAAACCATACCACTAAAAAACCTGTGCCCATCTCTGATGGTGCAATAAAATGATATGATGCACGATATCCATAAATCATACACAGTGGACAGCCAAGCCTCTGACATCAAATTTCCAATTTGTAACGATCCCGATCGGGACATATTAAACACACAACAACCACCAAAACAATTTATACCACGCTATAGGAACACACAGACCACTCAAAACTCAAAGAACATTTTTGTAATTGTACATGTCTAATTTTTCCGAATAAAAACATAAAACAATGTTGAGTTATCAATCCAACTGTTATCACAAAAGGAGGCAGCAATTGTATGCCAATTTAAAACTTCTCAAATCAACCAATTTAACTATGTTGAGCCATTGATTCAACTATCATAATAAATAATGCAGCAACTATATACCAATAATAAAAACCAATGCCAATGTTATTACACCAACTCTTAACAGTCACAAAATACCCAATAGGGTGTAACTGGTTCTTTTATCAAAATTGGGCTTTGAATAATCAAGGGTGGGCTCTGAATAATCAAGGGTTCACTCGGTGGAACCAACTGGAGTCGACCATACCAACAGCAGGTGAGAACCCTTCAAGACAACACGGTGGACACACAGGTTGCATAACCATTAGCTTGCAAGACAGGGTGACAATTCACACCGGGTAGGAGAGATTATGAACAGAGGAGGAGAGGCTCCTTACTGGCCAGTAATAACATTGAGAACACGTCGGGCATAACCCTCACGGTTTTTCCCAAAAAATTGAATAATGATGATATAAATGCAGATCTTAGGTAATAACAACCAACCCTAAATCAACCCTCTTGGGTAATAGCCACCATAACCAACTGTGCAAATACCAATAACATAAAACGATCCCACGACCAGGTGGAGAATGATATGCAGTGACCCAAAGTGGATCAAAATCAAACACAACAACCCCATAACAACAAATATGACCAGGTATGGTTACAAGGACTATGATGATATGACCAACAAGTCCGAATGGAATGAAACTCTCTAAAAAAAACCCATAGAGACAACATAAAGCCTTCACAGATTCCACCATACAGAACAATCAATGAAATCACGACTTCAACCATCAAATTTCCTATTTTCAATGAATAACACACAAACAACCATTCCAGAGAAACACCAAGATTTTACATAGTTGCTAGCCTCAAGGAAAACACAGACCAATACATCACTGAGCTAACATCTATTTCATAAACAGAGTGAGTTCATGGATGGTGAAAAAAAACATACTTGTAACCAAATGCCTTAAAAATGCGAGCTTGGTCAAGAAGTTCCTTCCTCGCTTGAATACCAGAGATTAACCATAGAGAAAATAAATTGAACAGTAGCCAAGCTAGGGTGACGTCCAATGGGGGAAGTATGGATTGACGTGCATTAAATGCACGTCGCTTCCATCCTCTTCTCATTCAATTATTTAGTACACGCTAGCCAACCAACAATTAAATCATTCCATTAATCCATGCATTGAAACTAACATACATTGTTTGCCAAATGTGCCACCCGATATCACATTAACCATTGCCAAACATACCATAATGTATATCAAATGTGCCTTCATGTAACTTAGTAACATCATGTAGCCACTAACATTTCTAGTTAGGACTAACATCAACCTTTTTAAATTTCAAATGCATATATTATAGCATAGTTTCCTTAGATTTATTCCATATTTCTCTTATCTTTTGTTATAACTAACATGTGTCTTGTGCAGGTGTAACATGTAATAAATCATGGCTCCAATAGCATTGTAATAACAGTTGACATAAGCCATCATGACATGGAATTTGGAGTTTAGAGTAACAAAACCCACACATAACATGCATTATCCATCTACCATTATGTCGCAAATAAAACCAAGATTTCATCATCAATCATGTAGAACCCTGTAAGCAGTGTCGAACAATAGCATAAAATGTGTAACAAGACTATCTTTGATCCTCCAATATACAAGGGGGTCCCACCTACTAGTATTATGTATATCATTAGCTTATAATTAAAAGGCTTTAGCAATACTTTGCGGGCGAAATCCTCGTTGCGATTTTTATCGTCAACAAACTAGCAACTCCATAGGGAAATTTGTTTCCAATAGATTTAGAACTCAGAACACATGGTTTCACAGACCAAGAACAACATATCAAGAAGATATAACCAGGATGATTATGCAACAGGGGGAACTGAGCAAATTTAATGGAAAAATGACAGGGAATTTGGGAATAACTCATGAAAAAATTTAAGTATGAGGGGGTTTATCCCTGTATGCATAATCATTCAACCAGAATCTGGTCTTTACTTCAAGGAGAAAATTTTATGGACTTGCTCCGTTAAATTCTCAAATGGATTAAGAAATGGAAAGAAGAAGTGGGAGATAACCAATTTCTTTATAAGACAACAGTGAAATTAGATAACAAATTCAACTATGATTTCAGGGGGAACATTGTAACAACTATGTAAGATTGATTGTTATTGACTAACAATATCTTGTAGGAGTGCCACTATGGAAGAACTGATCCAACATCTTATTCTTGACCAAAAATAAACTAAAGATGACAAAGCAATAAAAATAATGATAGAATTAAGATTACAAAATTTAAAACAACAGAAATAAAATGACAAAAATGTAAAAGAAGCAGAAAATTATTAAAAACAGAAAGCAAAGATCAAACTATTGTAGAGAAGAAATGAAAAACAGTGAAAAAAAATGAAAGCAGAACTAGACTATTAATATACATAAAATCCAAACAATGTTAAAACTTTCAAGTTGGTTCCACGTAATGTTTCAAGTGAGAACCGTTAGTTTTGTAGGAGAACAATCGCTCCTGTAAATCCTTTAGAATGTAAGAGTTAGTACCTAGGAAAAAAGCGATCTTGAAAGGACCCAACCATAATTTTTGAAATTTTGAATGTCTTCCCCTATCAGCATGAGCTAAATCCCACAACAGTAATTTTTCATTGACTTTAAATTTGATGGTCTTGACACTCTTGTTGAAATACTTCTTAATAGTCTGTTGTCTCATTTTTATATTATCCAAGGCAAACATCCTTTGCTCTTCCAAATCTAGGAGTGCATTTATCCTTTGTGAAACATCAGAAGAATTTAATTCTTCGATCTGTAGCATCAAACTTAAGGAAGAAAGTTACATATTGGTAGGCAAGAGGGCTTCTTGACCATAAAAAAGCTGGAAAGGAGTGCAACCAGTGCTTACCTTGGTGGTAGTTCGATCTGCCCAAAGGGCGTAAGTTAGGTGAGTGTGCCATTGACGAGGCTTATCTTCGATGAACCTTTTGATGATTCTCACTAGATTTTTGTTGGTAGACTCAGCCTACCCATTTCCTTAGGGATAATAAGCTGATGAGGTGAAATGTTTAACTCCCAATTTAGCTAAAAATCGGGTCAACTTAGCAGAAATGAAAGAAGGACCATTGTCTGTAATAATTTCCAATGGAACACCAAATCTGGAAAATATGTTATTTTCAAGGAAAGAAATTACCTGATCATCTGTTGAATTCTTAAGAGGGACAGATTCAACCCATTTTGTAAAATAGTCTGTGGCTACCAAAATAAAAATAAAATCCTGCTGAAGATGGAGGATTAATAGGACCAATAAAATCCAATCCCCACTTTGAAAAGGGAAATTATGGGAGGACAGGTTGCAATGGCATTGCTGAAAGGAGTTCTTTCCCAACAAATTTTTGGCACTTGTCACAAGATTTGGAGAAAACATAAGAGTCAGGAAAGAGTGAATGCCAATAGTATCATTTTCCAATAATCTTGAAAGCAGTGGTTTTAGCAGAAAAATGACCTCCTACATGAATGATCGAATATGAATAACCATGAGTTCCTTGTAACAATTTATGTGTGTCCTCATTGTTTACATAGCGAAGCAACACACCATCAGAAGATCTTTGAAATAAGAAGTCTCCTATAATGACGTATCTTGCGGATTCAAGACAAATCCTTCTCCTTTGATGAGTGTCTAATTTGTCTGGACATCTTTGGTTTTGTAAATAGTAAATTAAATTCTTATTGTTCAGACACAGGGAGGATCTATTTATCACTGTAAAAGAGAGCTGATAGGGAACTATCCTCTTCATCAATTTCTTCACTATTCTTAGCATGCTAAGCTAAGTGAAGGGCTAAGTCACATCCCTTTATAGTGTTAGAATTCATGATATTCAAATCATGCTCCTCGATCTTGGAAAGCCAATGTGCAAGCTTCCCTGAAAGATAATTCTATGAGAGAAAAAACTTGACAGTAGGTAAAGGGAAGTTTACCAACGTATTCTTACCTAAGATGAAGTGGTAAAACTTATCAATAGCTTTAACCAGAGAGAAAGCATCTTTCTTAATAAAATAATATTTAAATTCATCATCAGACAAGCCTTGACTCATGTAAGCCACCGTTTTTCATTACCTTGGTCATTATTTTGCATGAGGACAGCAGAAACTGCTTCCTCGGTGGCATTATTATATATCATGAATTCCTTCTCAAAATTCGGCTTCTCCAAAATCGGTGTGGAACTAATTGCTTTCTTGATTCCTACAAAAGCATTTTTGACATCATATGTCCAAGAAAAAGAATGATCTTGCTTAAACAGATTACGAATTGGTTTAACATGATAGAAAAATCTGGAAAAAACCTACGGACAAAGTTAATAACCCCCATAAAAGATTGAACCTCCTTCTTGGAAGTGGGAGCAGGAAGATTAAGGATGGAAACAATCCTTTCGGCATCAATTCTTATTCCTGAATCAGAGACAATGTGTCAACAGAGCTTGCCCTCGATAATGTCGAAAATGGACTTAGGAGGATTTAGAGAGATTCCAACATTCCTACATCACATGAGAACTCTTTTTAGATGACCAAAATGATCTGATCAGATTTTAGAGTACACCATTAAGTCATGAAGGTAGATCTAAATGATCTTACCGATCAAATTGTCAAAATCTATTTGAATATCTCTTTGAAAGGTGGAACCTGCATTAAGTAAGACAAAATTCATACGTTCATAAGCAAAGGTACCCCAACGAGTAATAAAGGTGGTTTTATATTTATCTGCCATTTTTACCTTGATTTGATTGTAACCAGAAAATTCGTCAAGTAACGACATCATTTGTGACCCTACAAATTACTGCAAAATCATTTCCATGTTAGGGAGAGGAAAATGATCTTTTATACTGGACCGATTTAATGCGCGAAAATCAACGCATAATCTGATCTGACTAGTCGATTTCTGAACAGGGACCAAATTGGAAACCCATTCAGAATACTTGACCGGAAAGTTGATCCCAACCTTCAAGAGTTTTTTCGACTCCTTTTGAATAGTTTCTTCCAGAGTAGGATTGATAGGCCTTTGTTTTTGCCTAACCATTTTTATGCCTTCCTTGATGGGGATGGCATGTTGTATAAGACCAGGATCAAAACCATGATGATCCTCATAAGACCAAGCAAAAACATCTTGAAATTCACCAAGTAGCTTGGAAAATTTTATTTTCTCTTCATCGGAACATTGGGCACATATTTTAACATTCTTTGGAGACTCAAGTGTCCCAATGTTCAAGGAGATGGTTTCACCCACCTTCATTTTTACTACTCTTCTTTATATTTCTCTTTATTGCCTACATCACTTGATGAAAACGAACTCTCTAGAGGAGTCAAGCCTTTAGGAATCGTGTTATCTTATATGGATATAATTTCCTTGGACTTAAAAGGTTCATTTTGAATGAAAGCACAAATTCTCTCATCGTTAGCGAATACCTGCCAAGATTCTATATTTTCAGGGATATGTGGAAGATATAGAGATTGAAAAGTACAATTAGTTATGTGTGGAAAAAGTTGTCGATTAGGAGAAGCTACAAAACTAGTTAATCAATCAGCCACTGAATTTAACTCCCCTTAACATGAGCAATTTTGAAATATAATAGGTTTGAGATAAGTTCCCAAATTGTTTGGGTGTATCGTTTCATCAACTTGTTTCTAGGAGAGTAAATCTTACGTACAAGGTTCCCAACAAGCTCAGAATCCCAAAAAACTGAAAGGTGACCATAGCCAATATTATAGGCGTTTGCAATGCCTAATAACAAAGCTTTGAATTCAGTGACATTGTTTGTACAAGAAAACTCCAACTTGTAAGAAAAGTTATGAGTTTTCCCCACAAGAGAGTACAAGATTATTCCAACTCCATTACCTTCATTATAGCATGAACCATCAAAGTGCATGTGCCACATACCATCATATAAATCAATTCATTCCAAGGGAATGATATCCTCCTCAACAAAGATGGAATACACTCCTAGGTCCTCTTCGATATAGTTTACATTAGGTTGTGGGACACTCTATGTAAGGTGAAATACTTCCCTCTCTAAGGACTATAATGTTTTTACCATTTCGAGGAATGGATAAATGTATTTCAACGAGTGAGAGGTATCCACCCGTTAAAGCTTTCCAATCTCTTCCCAAGATGATTGAGTAATTGCTTACTGGCATATAGGGTTGTCCTTATTTAAGGGTGTGCGCACAAAACTAAGGTCACATCTTTAATATCACCTATGTTAGTTTGTTGTAGACTATTATAAGAGAGCATGCTCCTGGAATTTTCATTTGTACAAGACAAGCCTAGCTCTTCCATAATAATATTCGACATCACACTTGGGCCTGAACAGCCATCAATGAGGAAAAAATGGGCGATATTATCCATAATCTTTATAGAAATATAAAAAGGTGGATTTTTTATAGGGTATCTAAAGTTATGTACACCTACTTTATTTATAGAAGAATCCTCTTCATTTACCTCCTTAGAGAGGTTGTCTACAATGGAATCTTTTCCTTCCATGAATTGTTTTAGATGCCTCTATCTTTCAGGGATGACAACCATGTCCAAAAGGGTGGCATCTGCTTTGATGTTGGCCAACTGATTCAAAATATTGTATTTGGAAGAGGGGGAGAGGCAAGGTAATTCCTTGACTATTGATAACTTTAGGAACCTGAACAGTAGAAGCTGGTGAGGATGAAATCAGGCTAGAATAATTGCAGGGAGGATCAGATTTTCCTTTGGGGGCATAGGATTTGTTCCTAGTATTGATGATCATGACATCTTCTAGATCAGAAAAATCTAGGACAACGATGGTAGTTTCTAGTCTTTTACCAAAGATCTTATCTTTGGCACTCTTCCTTACCTCACATGTGGATTCCTCGTGATGTTCCTCGCAAACGTTACACCAAATTCAAGGAAATATAGCTTTAGGCTGAAAATTATTTTCAATTGGATTTCTAAAGGGGAGTGCAGAAGAGGATGAAGCTCCAGGAGTGAGAGGGGATATAGTTCCCTTTCGCTCATACCCTATCATATGATTATTCATATCTTGTACTAGCTGTAAGATGGCGGACATGTCTGTCTATTTAATCGATTCTCCTTGGGGAAGACCTATTCTTTCGAGATGTTCGTCGTACTCTAAACAAGTATGCAGAGCAGAACCAAGATTATCAGTGGCTTTTTCCTCAATCCTGTGACGATAGGGGGAAGGTAATGCATTGTAGTAATGCACGAACACATCTTGGTTATGAGGGCGAATGAGTTAATGGATTTGATTGTATAACTTAGTGTAACTCAAGTTGAAGGACTTGATGGTCTCATCATCCTTATAGGAGATGTTATTGTACTCCTGTAACTGCTCAGTTGGGATTTTGGATTGCCCATAGGTGGGTCTAAACCAATAAACTAACTTCTCCCAAGTAGATAGAATCTTAGGAGGAAGGTCAAAGAATTCGGCTGAAGCCTTTCCTTCCAAGGAATTGACAAATAAGTGCATGCAAGTATCATTTTCATTGGCTCCTATATTGTGACAAGAATTACAAAATTCCACCAGGTGTTCATTTGTAGTCACAGTGTTATTCCCCGAAAACCTAGGGAGATGCTCTTTGAATTTAGGAAGTGGAAAAGTAGCAAGTGATAGGTTAAGAGGAGAGGACACATTCCATGGTGTGGTTGTGGCGTCTTATTCAAATTGAAAAATCCCATACTTTTTAATGACTTTGGTTGGATTGGTGGTATATTGGATAGGGATATGGTGGCTATATAAGCTACCAATCACTGACGAAGTTGAAGACTGAGAGGAGGAAGGACTTCCAGTGCCACCAGAGCCACCACTAGATGTCATCTAATGGATGATAGGTGAGGTAGAGAAAGATGAACTAGATGAATAAGACAATGTTCTCCTTAGATCACTTTGTTGGGTTGATAACACAACATTCGTTCTTCCTATTTCTACAATAGGATTAATTTCTGGTGATAAGCCTCTTCTTCCTCTAAAGACACGAGAGCCTAAGGACATGCAAGTAAGGCCAAAAACGAAAGAACAAGAAGGTTACAGACATAAAGAAATCCTTTATTTCATTCCAATTCATCAAAGAATCATTCTCTTTACAAAATTTCCTGAGGAATTTTGGACCAAAGTCAAACTTAGACGTCCGCGATGAAACATACAAAAGGACTTCTGACAGAAAATAAAAAAACTGAACTTTAAACGCTGGATCATCTTGCCACAGATTGCTTCCCACTCGAATCTGCACAATAGTCTTTGTCAGTCATGAAATCTAATTCATCAATAGACAAGTCTACACACACTATCAAAGATAGATCAACACCTCTGAAAAACAAGTGTCTGAATGATGTAATTCAACCCTAAATATTGTTCTCTACAATAGGACCCTGTTATCATAAAAAAGAATTAGGCTTCTAATGAATTAAGGAATGAATGAAAACTAAATTATCTCAACAAAAACTCAAAGAGAAAACCTTAGTATGCTTCTCCTTTTATTCTCCTCTTGTTCATCCCTTTCATTTTTCCTTTAAGAAAATTAGAATTGGTTGAAGTAGTTGAACTACTTCCTTAGTTAAGTTAACCAAAACTCAACCAACTTTTTAGTTAAGGGGGAAAAGTAATAAATCATAATAAGGGTTTTTAAATAAATAATAACTAGTAGGTGGGACCCCTTGTGACCCCCTTTATCTTTTAACAATCATAACACAACTAGTTAATCAAACAAAACACCCCTCCTTGTGACTCCCATCATCACATGTATATTTGAAAATTTATCTCAATGATAATTGAAATTATTTTCAAAAATATATTACCCATATATCCAAAAAAATAGTGTGTTGTCCAAAATTTCAGAAGTCAACTGTTCTCAACAATAGATAAATAAAAACTTAAAATCCATATTTTCCACTCTGCGAGGGAATCTTTACCTTGTTGTTGTTGTCACCTTTTGATCTCTCTGAATTTTCCTTAGGCTGTGTGGAACCTTTAGGCATAATCTCATTGATCACATGAGAGAAATCATCTCTCAATGTATGTGGGAGGACATAGATATATCAGAGCCATTGGAGGGTGAGGAAGGGGCAGCAATGGATTTTCCTTTGTCAGGGGCATGGTGGGCCTCAATTTTCAACCTTTTGCTTGCATGGGAAGACTAAACTGGTGAGTGGTCAGGGACATCTTGGACAATTTGATTGATGGGTGGAGGAGCAGGTAAAGACAAGTTAGGCCAGCCACAATGTTGGGAGACTACCGGGTGGACAATCTCTTTCCATCCGTCATTTTCGGGAACTTTAGGCTGTAGTGAGACATGAGGAGGCACGGGAATACCAGGGACCTGTGGGGCTTGGAAGGGAGGCCTTTCGGGCCTAGGTTGGACCACTCCTTTCCCAATCCAATTAAAAAACCCAGGTTGAAATAGTTGGCCTAACTCTTGCGAGTCTGCATCAAAGTGTATAGAGAATCTTGGCCTTCTAGGGCCCCTGTTCCAATTATCTCTCCCTCGGTTACCTCTACCATGGCTACCTCTGCTAAAAAAGCTCATTCATGTATGCATAATTTGATTAGAAAATAATTTCTTTAACAACCATACATGACAACTCCTTTTAAAATATGAAATAAAATTTGGCTCAACAACATATCAGACTCATGCAATCCAATCTATACAAAAATTTTAATAGTTTTCAATGAGAAGGCGGTGAAAAAAGGTCCTGGGATATGCAAGGGGTTGTATTGAGCGAAAAATGTTAAAATGAGAAGGAAAAATATCATGGTTATTTCTCACAGACAACAAACAATAAACTATAGTGTAAACCAAGAATATATCACTGTACTCCATCCCCGCGACCTTAAACTATCATAATAAAAAATTTCTCTTGACTGTAATTAAATTTTAGGAACATGGAGTGGATAATGAATATGGGAAGGCGAGGGGATTGTAATTAGCGAAAAGTGAAATAATGGTAGGGGAAAAGAGCAGATATTTTTCGAAAAATCAATTAAGTAATCCATAAACCAATTATGCATTTAAAACCACTATCCCAACACCAATTAACAATTACTGTGGTTAATTTAACCATCACTGTGTGTTAAACTTGCTCACTGTCCACATTTAAATTTTTAACACTTTTAATTAACACAGTTTCATCATATTCAAAATCAATATGACCTTCAAAATTCTTGTATAAAGAATTTTGTTCCTCTCATTTATTCCATTTAATATTCAAAAGAAAATCCCAATGAACACACAATCATTTTTTTCAACTTTGTTCAGCATCAAAACCTTAACCACTGTCCATAAATTAATTCCTCAAATCAAACACAAACATAGGCTCTTTTGAAACATGGTTGATTCCATTCCTTCAACCAATTTTAAAAATTAAATTGCAATGAAACCATACCACTAAAAAACCCATACCCATATCTGATGGTGCAATAAGACGATACGATGCACGATATCCATAAATCATACACAGTGGACAGCCAAGACTCTGACATCAAATTTCCAATTTGTAACGATCTCGATCGGGACATATTAAACACAAAACAACCACCAAAACAATTTATACCACGCTATAGGAACACACAGACCACTCAAAACACAAAGAACATTTATGTGACTGTACATGTCTAATTACTCTGAATCAAAACATAAAACAATGTTGAGTTATCAATCCAACTATTTTCACAAAAGGAGGCAGCGATTGTATGCCCATTTAGAACTTCTCAAATCAACCAATTTAACTATGCCAAGCCATCGATTCAACTATCATAATAAATAATGCAGCGACTATATACCAATAATAAAAACCAATGTCAACATTATTACACCAACTCATAATAGTCACAAAATACCCGACAAGGTATAACTCGTTCTTTTATCAAAATTGGGATTTGAATAATCAAGGGTGGCCTCTAAATAATCAAGGGTTCACTCAGTGGAACCAACTGGAGTCGACCATACCAATAGTAGGTGAGAACCCTTCGAGACAACACAATGGACACACAGGCTGCATAACCATTAGCTTGCAAGACAGGGTGACAGTTCACACTAAGTAGGAGAGATTATGAACAGAGGATCATAGGCTCCTTATTGGCTAGTAATAACACCAAGAACATGTTGGGCATAACCCTCGTGATTTTCCCCAAAAAACCAAATAATGTTGATATAAATGTGGAACTCAGGTAATAACAACCAACCCTAAAGAAACCCTCTTGGGTAATATCCACCATAACCAACTCTGCAGATACCAATAACATAAAATGAGCCCATGAACAGGTGGAGAACGATATGCAGTGACCCAAGGTGGTTCAAAATCAAACACAGCAACCCCATAACAACAAATATGACCAGGTATGGTTACAAGGAATATGAGGAGATGGACAGCAAGTCCAGATGGAATGAAACCCTCCAAAAAAACCCATAGAGACAACAGAGAGAGTTCACAGCTTCCACCATACAGAACAGTGAATGAAATCACGACTTCAACCCTCAAATTCACCATTTGCAATGAATAACACACAAACAACCATTCCAGAGAAACACCTAGATTTTATGCAGTTTCCAGCCTCAAGGAAAACATAGACCAATACATCATTGAGCCAACATCTATTTCATAAACAGATCAAGTTCATCGATGGCGAAAAAAACATACCTGTAACCAAATTCCTTAAAAATGTGAGCTTGGTCGAGTAGTTCCTTCCTTGCTTGAATATCAGATCTTAACCACAACGAAAATCAATTGAACAATAGAAAAGCTAGGGTGACAGCCAGCGGGGGAAGTATGGAGTGACGTGCAATAAATGAATTTCGCTTCGATCCTCTCCTCATTCAATTACGTAGTACACTCCATCCATCCAACAATTAAACCATTCCATTAATCCATGCATTGAAACTAACCTGCATTGCTTGCCAAATGCACCACCCGATATCACATTAACCATTTTCCAAACATACCATAATGTATATCAAATGTGCCTTCATGTAACTCAATAACATCGTATAGCCACTAACATTGATAGTTAGGACTAACATCAACCTTTTTAAATTTCAAATGCATCTAGTGTAGCATAGTGTAGCATAGTTTCCTTCTTAGATTTATTCCATATTTCTCTTATCTTTTGTTATAACTAACATGTATCTTGTGTCGATGTAACATGTAATAAATCATGGCACCAATAGAATTGTAATAAAAGTTGACATAAGCCCTGATGACATGGAATTTAGAGTTTAGAGTAATGAAACCCACACATAGCATGCATTATCCATCTGTCATTATGTCAAAAATAAAACCAAGATTTCATTATCAATCATGTAGATCCGTGTAAGTAGTGTCGAACAACAACATAAAATGTGTAACAAGACTATCTTTGATCCTCCAATCTATAAGGGAGTCCCACCTACTAGTATTATATATATCATTAGCTTATAATTAATAGTCTTTAGCAATACTTTGTGGGCGAAATATTCATTGTGATTTTTATCGTCAACACGACGTTTCCCTGAACCCAAAGAAGTGCTTGTTCGTGGTGACTCAAGGAAATTTTTTGGGACACATAGTATGCAAGGAAGATATTTACATAGATCTGGAAAGAGTTAAATCAATTAATAAACTCAATCCCCCTACATCTAAAAAGGGAGTCCAGTCATTCTTCGGGAAAATCAATTTTGTGTGAAGATTTTTCCTTGATTACGCAAGCATTGTAAAACCTATCAATTTGTTTCTGAAAATGGAGTAGAGATTCTAGTGGACAACGGATACTCAAGAAGCGTTCAACAATATCAAAGAAGCAATCACCACTGATCCCATCCTCATTATTCCAGACTTCCAAAGATATTTTATTATCTATTCATTTGCTACAGAGGCAGTCATTTCATCTGTCCTCACTCAAAAAAATAACAATGGAGAAGAACTCCCAATAATGTTTATGAGAAAAAATATGCATGAATATGAGTTGAGGTATTCAAAACTCGAGAAATAGGATTTATCTCTTGTAAAATTTGTGGCACACTTTCGAACATATATATTAAACTCCCATGTTATAGCTTATGCTCCCTTGTCGCCAGTTAAGATACTTCTAAATCAACAGTTGAGAGAAGGGAAATGGGATAACTGGTTAGCGAAAATTCAAGAGTATGATATTGAGATTAAACCTTTGAAGGAAATCAAAGGACAAGGTTTATGAAAGCTTATTGTGAATGGGGACTCGGTCGAAGGAATGATTTCAATCTCTGTCGGAGAACCATTGGCTGATTAAAAATGGTACAGAGATATCATATCTATTTAAGGTCTAAGAAATTCCCTGTTACAATGAATCCCAAGGAGAAAAGGACACTCAAGATGAAGGTGAACCAATACGTGTTGATTTCTGACATACTTTTTAGAATAAATTTTGATGGCATACTACTGATATGCATTGATGAGAATCAACCTCATGGATTTATTAAAGAATTCCATGAGGGAATATGCGACAAACACTTTTCACCCACTGCAACTGCCCACAAAATAATCAAAGTGGGATTTTGCTGGCCATCAATCTTCATGGATTTACATGCCACAATAAGAATATGTTTGTCATGTCAGCAGTTCTCAGGAAAAATGAAGAAATATGTGATGCCTTTGCAATCGATTATGGTGGAACAACCATTTTCCCAGTGGGGACTTGATGTTATTGGGATGATTAATATGAAATATAGCAAGGGGCATATGTACATTCTGACATCTACTGATTATTTCACAAAATGGCCAAAAGTGATGGTGCTAAAGAAAGTTGATGCCAAAGAATTGATTAGATTCCTCAAGGCCAACATTCTGTCAAGGTTTGGTGTCCCTGATAAATTTATCATAGACAATGGTTTGATCTTCATTGGGTCAAAATTAACAGAGTTTTGCGGACAATATGGAATAATCATGGGCCAATCATTGAATTATTATCCACAAGGAAATGGCCTTGCTGAATCCACGAACAAAACACTTGTGCAGGTATTGAAGAAAACCATTGATAGTAACTTGAGGAATAGGCATATGAAGCTGAAAAAAGCATTATGGGAAAGCAGGAAAACCCCAAAGGATAGCACCAGGATGTCTCTGTATCTATTGGTTTAAGGGAAAGAGGCAAAATTGTCAATTAGCCTCGAGCTTAATGCATTGATATCCTTGGTTAATACTGAGAATACAGAGGACACTTTTCCTATCTAGAAACGAATCAATTAGTTGCTAAAGATGGAAGAAGAATGAAGAAAGGCCCTGAATCAAAATTCTCAGAGGAAACAGAGCGTCAAGAGATATTTTAATCAAAGCACAACTATGAAGAACTTTCAGAAGGGAGAAATGGTACTGCTTTGGAACAAAGCCAAGAAAAATCCATCCATGCATACAAAGTTAGAAGGACTTTGGATCAGACCGTATGTCGTCAAAAATATATTTGGGTTTAAATGATATATGCCCCAAGACATGAAAGGAAAAAGATTGATGATGCCTGTCAATGGGAAACATTTGAAAGTTTTCTTCTCCTAGAACTTTTTTATTCTCATTGTACATAATTTTATTTTTAGTTTGTATATTCTTAATATGACTCCATAGCCCAATGGGAAAAATCACCTGGTCACAAGAGATTCTGGATTCTTGACAACCCACAAGGGGTTGTCATCCCATAGTTGGATCCCATTGTTGAGGTCATTTCCCACTTCTGAAATTTCCCTCTCCTTTTCTATTTTCCCAATTTCCTTTCTCCCCTTCTTTTCCCCTTTCTATACTCACCCATTTCTCCCTCTTATTTTTCCCTCCTACTATCCCTTTCTAGTTCTACACTTAGTCACATTTTTTCAGACGACAGGTTTCCAGGTTGACGTACTTACAGTTTCTCATATCCATCTATAAATTTACATTATAAGTCTGACTATCTGCGGTGTTGTTCCATACTTAGCCAATTTTACGATCACGGGTTCCCAGATTGGTGGGATCGAGCTCTCATACTCCCATGTTCCATGATATGCACCTCGCACCAAAACGTTCGGTGATCTACTTTTTGATCCCCGGACTCCCTTGACTTCCAAGTCTCATTCCTCCTATGACAAGCCTATCAGATCACCGCATAATTCTATACTTATCCAATTTCACACCTTGTATCATCTGAAACTTGTGGGTTCACGGGTTCCTGAGCTCACAAAAAATATCAAATCATATTTTTCTCCCATCCATCCCTGGCACCCTCACACCCTTCCCAATGCACATTTACTATTCTTTTAATGATAATAAATTACCAGACAGGTTCAAAAGGATGGTCATTAATAAGTGAAAGGCTCGAGGAAATATCCTATTAAAACACATTAAAGCGGGATTTATAGAGGATTATATTACCGCCCTCCATCCTTCATTTTAAACATAATCTGGAGAAAGGGAGCATTCTCATCAACTTATGGAAGCAACTTGACAATAGTTATGTAGAGATACATTGAATAGTTTTGGGTGCGAGGACCAGAGTTTTCAGTGGTCCAGAGCATATTCCTACTACTCATCCACTTTTGCCCAGAAGGAAGTCTAGAATTGCGCACGCAGGGTACGTCCCAAATTTTTTTGACTATAAGGAGTTGGTTTCCTCATACGTCGAGATTTATATTCCAAGCCAGAGGATCATCTGATTGCATGATCATCTCCCTGTCTCCCTGTAGCCCTAGGTATTTTGTAATATGTTAAGACTTCTCAAGCCAACGCATACCTTCAAGGGAGATGATTGCAGAGAATTCTTAAAGAAGCAAGACAATGGGTTGGACCTCTTACCTGAGTACCTGGAGAACCCAGTGACCATCCCCATAGACATCATGAGATTGTAGGTTATTTCATTTAAAAATGCTTTCCGGGAAATTTCTTGGATTTTTACGAGGATAACAGGACAAGAAACTACAACGACCATCTCCCGCATGATTTTATACATTCTATATTTTACCATTAAATAACATGCCATCTTCGATTGGGGCAAGTTGATTTCAATTGAAATCTCTTCCCAATTGTCTCAATACAAGATGGAGAAGAGCTTCTTTATGTCATCTTATCTAGTTTTTGTGATAGCACATTGTTGTCATTTCCCAAGATTGTCTATGTGTAAGAAGGTAAACTGCGAATTCAACCCAATAACCTTATGGTACCAAACTATGGAGGCACAAAGCCACCCAACATTTTTATGAAGTTTTTAATGAATTTGTCTCAATTTTTAAGGGCTTGTTGTTTGGAAAGGACATTCCTAGGATGTCTGAACAGGTGAGTAAGTTCCTGGATAGGAAGGCGACAATAGAAAAATGGAGAATTATAGTGTTATCAGGATTTTTGGTTCCAAGGAAAATCCTTCGTTCCTTCCATGTCACATTTCTCACAAATTATTCATTACTGAAATAAAAAGGAAGTACAACTATTGGTTGCATTTTTTCCATGAAAAAAGAAAAACGAAATTCATTCCTCTACCTTGGAAAGTTGGGGACTTCGTATTCAGAAATATGAATAAGATTTATGAATTTGCAGGCCATTTCCACTGTCTAAATTTGAGATATGTTGGAAGAGTAAAAGGCTTGAACCCTAGCGGAATTTTTGTAGAACATCTATTGGTTGTTGGTTTCAACAATTATTTCATTAATACTATTATGAATGAAGATGGATATAATGTCTTAGGCACTCCCACTCGTGACACGGGCAACCTAGAAACTATACTCAACACTAATGAGTCACAAAGTAGAGAGGAAGAGGTTCAGGTGAGAAAAGTGCCCAATCCCCGACCGTCACTCCAAAGAGTACAACATCTCGGAGTAGTGCTCCAATGACCCACCAAATTAAGAAAGTAGCCCACAGTTCTTCAGGTGAAGAAGGGGATAAGAACCCTCCTTTGAGAAAAATTGAAAGTTATCACAAGCTTCCTTTGAGGAAGAAAAGAAAAAACATTGTGCAAGAAGAGGAGGGACCTCGAGGTGAAAGAGACATCCACGACCTCTCCCTCAAAGATATGGAACTCAAAATTGACATTGAAAAAGTGTTCCCCAACGTTGACCAGCTAGAGAACGCTTCCCACTAGAACCCTCATATAGAAATAATTGAGAGTGAGACCTTCGATGAAGAAGAGTATTTTGTATTTCAGAGTGTTTTTTTTTACAACGAGTCCAAAAATTTGATTATTGAGAAAAGATATGTAAAAAATAAAAAGGGTAAATCTCGTTCAGATATTAACCTGCAGAACATGCGACCTTCCCAAATTTCCCAAATTCACTGAGAAACTGGAGATACTCTAGATAATTATATCGGAAGCATCGAAGCGAAGAATGTCAGGTTAAAGGAACGAATCAAATAATTGGAGGAAACTTCAATGCCTCTTCCAGTACTTGCTAGTCCTTTAGCAATGATCGAGCCTACCACACCTGCAACAAAATTAAAAGGATCGGCAAGCCTCCTCACATCAGCCCAGTGCTATGTGGAGAAGAATATCAAGAAAGGAATGGAATTAATTATAGAGGCTTGGGACATGTCAAAAAGCATGGTCTCTTTTGGTACGAGAGCACATGCTTTTCATGAATATTTGCAGGAAGATTTGAAAAACGAGGAAGTTTTTTACCTCGATGTGGTTGTACCCTTTGGTTTTAAAGTTACCAATATAGAAGAGTTGATAAGAAGAGAGGAGGATCTCCCTTATCCGAACCAGATAAAAAAACTAAACACATTTTGGAAGGAAAATGTTAAAAACCTGAATATTATTCTCCAAGCATGCAACTAGGCCATAACCAGAAGAGAAGAATTATTCAAAATGATGACTAAGATAGACCTAGATGCAAGCACCAATGAGGTCCAAGACCCAAAATTGATACTCAACCCATTGTTCTTAACCAAGAAATAATTTGAAGAACAGGTTGAGATGTTTAAGGGGTTATCATTTGAAACATTCTATGGCATTCTTGAGTATAGTGAAGATGAAGTGGAAAATTGGCTAGTCGACTATTCGATTAAAAATAAAGATATTGAAGAATCTTTGCGGAATATTTCTATTGATCTAAGGGACTTGGAAGGTGAGCTATTCAATATAAAAATACAACATTAAATCAATGTGGCACCAATGAGGAGTTACATTGAGGAGTGGTTTAAAAAGGTTGTCGAAAAACTTACGGATGAATGGCAAAGGACGGTTGAGATGGTTCCTGTAACCGTTGATGAAGGCCATAAAAGGACATCAGTGAGAAAGTGAAAACCATGCGATACCATCATATTAATTTCATGTTGATCACATATTTTTGTCTTTATCAAGATCTTCATCTAGTTACTCCACCTCTTTAAATAGAAAGGTTTAACTGAAGACTGATAATTTTCTTTTCTTCTTACCAGGTCTTGCTTTCTTTCGTCGCCCACTTTCTTCTTTATACAAACTTCATTATTATACATATTTTATTTATAGTCCACAGGTGCCCCAATCCCAGTCATTATGACAAACGCATTTTAATTTCAGAGAATATGTATTGAACTATATTTTTTTTAGAAATTCCAAAGACAACTATTTTGGGAACAATCTCGACTGTGCTTTGTAACCCAATTTTTATGAATCTAAAGTATTTAGGTTGAT
>JZKD02S1731869.1:0-10379 GCA_000966675.3 Picea glauca | reverse complement strand
TGAGGACAACATTCCTCCCTAGCACCTCCCAACCACCCTGATTATAAATATTTTCTACTGAAACTTATTACAGTGATTCAATAGTTGTCATTGGCTTACCACGCTTATCATTGTTCTGCTATGCTGCTCTGTTCTTCTGTATCAGTGTCTCTCTACCTAGATCTTCTTGCACTTTCTGATCTTTTGTTTTTCTCTACAAGTACACCTCAGCCTTCTTTTACTGTCTCAGTTATGTATCTATGTTCTTTGCTTCTGTTGTGCTTTATGCTCTGCGTCTTATTTTGATTCTATGAATTATGCCTCTTCTCTGTATTTCAGCTCCTACCCACGGCATGTTATTTCCCGTGTGTAATTCCTCTCCACAGCAGCATCTATCTCCTCTCTATTCTACGTATTTATACTATATGTGCACCTTATTCGTCCTCCATGCACAGTGCCTTTGCATGCTCTTCACCATGCCACGGTTCTTCTCATCGGGTTGTTCATTGCCACTCCACTTTTTCTCTGCTTCGCTCGCTCAAGCCTCAAAAAGAAAAAACTGCATCTCGCTTCTGTCTATGCCTCATCTGTTACTCATCTCTGAGTTTTATCTCACACTATGCATACTGTAATTTTCCCTTTCTTACATTTCAACTCCTTTTTCCTTCAGAACAACCAACCACGCACAGTCACTGCATGTTTCTTTTAACCACTTCCTATGCAGTTACACCTCGAATCTTCTTGGGTAAAAATGCACAGCAACTAAATCGCCAACTATCCAAGAAACATGATTCGGTTCTGCTAACTGAATCATAACTGATCAATTACCTGTGAGGTGATACAATAACCCTTAGATCAAGATTCCAATTAACCAGCACCATTGGATTAAATCCGCAAGATTTCACGTTTCTCTCATATGCCCACTAGCTGCGACCGAGTGCTAAATAGAATTTGAATTTCATGATTTTGCATCTCTGCATTCCTGTGATGAAGGGTCTCGACACTCCAAGTCATGATCACTGATACTCCGAGATGGAGCTTAGCACTGCTAGTTTCTTCCCCTCACATGACCATCGGCCGTGACCACAGGTTGTGCCAAAAGGCGCTTCGTATTTCGCAAACTTATGAACTTCATCGAGCTTGATCAATGGTCGAGATCTCCAATGATCTGATGGTCCAGATCTCATCGTGATCTCGCATATCACGATTCCTATGATGAAGTATCTCGATACTCCAAGTCGCGATCGTCGAGACTCCTAGATGGAGCTTAGCACTGCTAGCTTCTTCCCTTCATGTGACCACAGGCTACACCAAAAGGTGCTTCGTGTTTTGTGAACTTATGAACTTCATCAAGCCTGATCAATGGTCGATATCTCCAATGATCTGACGGTCCTAATCTCATCGTGATCTCGCATATCACGATTCTTGTGATGAAGGGTCTTGATGCTCCAAGTCGCGATCGTCGAAACTCCGAGATGGAGCTTGACATCTCTAGCTCTCCTCTCCTCTTGACATTGTGACCACGAGATATAACCAGTCTCCAATCAAACGAGCACTTCACTCCTTTGAATTTTCAGTCAGTGAAACGATGATCTTTCACCATGTGTTCTATGGAACCAATGATCCACTATTGTCCTCGATGGATGGCCAGGATTCCTTCACAGTTTTGGAGAGTTGGATGACTCTTGGTCTTATCCTCCTTGCGACTTCACCATATCTAACGGTTTTTGGTCCTTCGTAATTAATCCAGATCTAATGGCCCAGATCTTATCACGATTTCGCATATTGTGAGTTGGGAGGTTAGATAACTTCCTTCCTTTGACCTTTTAGTTAGAGAAATGATGATCTGTGACCACATGTCCTGCCCAAAGATGGACGGTCTTCCTTCTTTCAGGATTTTGTAAGCCCACTTCACCTTGCACTTTAAAGAACATGCAGGTTCTTCTAGATCCAACGATGGTCGGACCTCGCACTTGGATCTAACACCCAAGATCTTTCCTCCATATGTGCACTCGACCTATCCAAAGTCATATCTAACAGTCATCGGGAATTCTCAATGGGATCCAATGATCATTGTCACTTCTCCTCCCAAGCTTACACATCCTCCTAACTTGTAATAATTTCTAAGTGTCAAAGGCCTCGACCTTTGATCCGTCTAAGATCCTGAGTACGCTATCTCTCTTTAGCTTTGGCAATGAGTTAACCTCATCCTTGGTGCACACCTACCCACTATGTGCGACTCTATGCTAATCCTCCTAAGCTTACGTTGTTCCTGTTTTTCCATCATTGCATACTCTGATCTTGCCATCAATGACAAGCACACTCCGCCTGTAAACATGCCAACAATATCCCCCTTTGGCATTGATAGCAACCCTTAACGACTATGCTAATATTTTTGGACCTCCAACAGTAGAATCCGGTACAGACCACTCCTTTTCTCCCCCTTTGTCATCAATGTCAAAGAAAACATGCTCCCCCTGAGTTGTTGCAGTATTTTTAGGAGGTATCAGATATTAAACCAACACAAACTCCCCCTGACAGGATGGAATCTCTTATTTGAGGCCTGCAGAATATTTATATATAAACCAGAGTCTTCTCCTTCTAATTCTTAGACCTGTTCATCTTCATCTTCAACTGTGTCCTCTGTAGCAGACTCAATATTGCTCACCTCTCTTACTGGGACTCCTTCATCAACCTTTTCTTGTCATAACTGGATGACTTCCCTGTCACTATTCTCTCTCTGCTTCTGATTGTTCTCCTCCTTTATTTCTAAAAATATTAGCTTTCCCTAACAAGGTCTTTCCTCTTGTTATCTCTACAGAATGTCATGTATATAATTTTGTACATCAGAATGTTGTTGTTGCAAATGTCGTTGTCGTACTTAAACACTGCGCAATTTTAGCTTGTACTTTTAAAATAACCCTTGGATCTCCTCATTGATTCTCATCGATATCTATTACTACAATTTCATTTTTCTTCCATGATGCATACAATCCAAGCTTTTATGACCATATTCAATCACAAGAAAAAATCTCTACAACCACTCTCATACCTGCTTTTCTTTTTTCACAGACGAAGGACTTGTTTCGGGTTTCTTAGGAGTATTGATTTCTTCCTTGTTGTATCCAATACCAGATTTGTCATTTGGTGATCTCTGACTATCCAAGAGCTTATCCAGGGTCATGGAGCTATTTAAGAACTTGCTTTGGGTGTTTGAATTCTCAACCTTCAAAACTTCATCTTCCATCTTATGAAATGATTCTTCTTCTACTTCTTCCATGGGATTGATGCTAACTGAACATTCTTTTATTGTATCTGTGTATTCTTATTTACTTGCAGGGGAGGATTCAATATCAACATCATTAATTGTCCTTATGCCTTTATTCACCACTTGTCCTGAGTTTACATTTACCTTACACTCTTTGGACGTGAACACCTCTTCACTGTCTCTATCACACTTTTGACTTGTACTGAGCAAATTATGTTTCAGACCATTCACAAGAAAAACGTACTGAGCATCTCCTTTGTCATTACTCAAACTCACCATCCCTCTATCCTTGATTTTACCTGGTTCATCATTTTCAAAGATCACATTTCCTATTTTTCTTTTACTTATGGACATAAGCTTATCCTTGTCTCCAGTCATGTGTTTGGAACATCCACAACCTATATTCCCGGAGGCCTTTTGTTTTTGAGTTGAAAGTGCTAGACCACATTTTTCACTATCTTTCCTTTTCCATGTGCTAGCCTTTCTATCTAAGAACTTTATCCTTGGATCTGCTTTGTAATTATTTAGATGGCAGTTTGCAGCTTTGTGGCCAAAGTTGTGACAGTTATAGCATTCAATCTCATTGTTCAATAGGTAAAAGTTATTGTTGCAGTGTTGTCTACTCATTGACTGTTTGTTATTTCTTGACCTCCTCAGTTGCATATCTCTAGACTTAATTTGAAAATTTGCAATCTGTGATGGTTTGTTACTTGGTTGTATCATTCTTTGTTGTGGTAGATATTTATTTCTTGGAAATCTTAATTGCTCATGTCTAAGTCTGAAGGAACAATTTACAACTTTGTGACCAAATTTAGAACAGTAGAAACAGTATCCATAGAAAAATTATTTGTACCTGGAAGATCATTGTCTTGTTTGAGCAAATCGATTTCTTCCATGCTGATGATTTCTTTGAGCAGGGAGTATATTATTTCCTTGTTCTACAGATTCAACTCTGGCACCTTTTTCTTTACTCCTCCTGGGTGGTTGATTATCTTCCTTTGTTTCTGTAGTTTTGTTGTCATCATTGGTTGTAGATTTGGAAAACTTGAAGACGTATTTGTTTCTTGGATGAACACTACTTGATCCCTCTTCATAACCCAAACCTATTTTCAGCTTTGGATTCCTTTGCTGATTCAGAATGGTGGGTAATCCTTCTGAGGATTTGATACTTGACAGATTCTGATCATACAAGGCTTGAAACTTCTCCAACTCTTTCCTAGTTTTCACTACTTCTTCTTCCAGATCTTTACATCTTGCCTTCTTTTCTAATAACTATTGTTTCAGAATGTCCTTGATTTTCTTTGCCTCTTCTAATTCCACTTTTAGCAGGGCAAAGTCTTCATCAGGTTGTTTACTGTCTTTCTCGAACTATATCAGCAATTGTTTTTGCTTTATGTTCTTAATTCTGAGTCTGATAATCTCTTCCAGTGAACTGATCAGTTCTCCTTCCATATCAACCACAGCTTCTTCTTCATTAGCCTCACTTCCTATGTTTTTATTATCGTAATCCTCTTTGGACATAAGCATGAAGTCATTTAGTTTATTTCCAATAGAAGATTCATTGTCTTCATCATTTGAAGGATCATCATCATTGTCTACATATAAAATTTTCTTTCTAACAAATCTTTTGGATTTGTACTTCTCTTCACCTTTAGAGTTTTGGTCCTTCTTCTTGTGTGGACATTTATTTTCAAAGTGATCTATCTTACCATAGTTAAAACATTTGAAGGGAAGCTTGCCTTGATATTTTCCTAATCCTTTCTTTAACCTTCTCACAAATTTTGCCTCAATATCATCTAAATCTGAATCAATATTCTCATCTTCTTTAAAAGATGTTTCTCTAGTAATGGATTTATCTTTGTTGATTCTCATTTCATATGAAGTTAGAGTTCCTAGGAGTTGATCAATGGAAAAAGTTTCAATATCATTTAGTTCTTCTATTGCAGAGACTTTTGGATTAAATTTATCTTCTTAACTAAAATCGATTCTTCAATCTTCTTACCAAGATCCTTCATGGCATTCACAAGTTCTTCAACTCTTAAAAAATACTTGCTAACTGTTTCATCTTCATTTATCTTTAGTTGTTCAAACTTCAACCTAAGTGTTTGAAGTTTGGCATCTTTTACTTTCTCATTTCCTTCATAGTTGCTAATGAGTTTGTCCCACATTTCTTTGGTAGTTTGAAGATGCATCACCTTTACAAACTCAGCTTCTGCAATTCCATTCAAGATAGAATTCATTCCCTTAGCATTAAAGCTAAATTCTAACTTATCATCCTTGGAAGCTAGCACAACAAGATTTATGTATCCAGTCTCTACTACATCTCAAACATCAGCACCTAAGGCAATTAGGTATGTTCTCTTTCTAACCTTCCAGAGGCAATATTTGTTCCATCAAACAAAGGAGACCTAGTGACTAAAGTCCCTTCATGACTTGTCATTTTTAAGCTTACAGATCTACCTTTAGATAAAAGGAACCAGCTCTGATACCAATTGTTGGACAACTAAGAGGGGGGGGTGAATCAGTTGTTACTGTGCTTAAACAATTATGCTTATTTTAAAATCTTTACAGAGAACTCAATGACAATCACAATAATGCAGAGAGGTAAGCAATAGAACATTTGAAATTAGTCACACATATGAAATATACAGAGACAAATATTTCCTGAGGAAACCCACAAAGGGTAAAAACCTCTTCTTCTTGGTATGATAAGTAATCTTTACATTCTGTACATTATCATACAAATGAGCTCCAACTCATTGTGAGGCTACAACCTCTGTTTTGAAAGTTGCAACTTGCTGAGAGCACCAACTCTCTGTTTTCTCTAGCACCTACTAGAAGGAAGCACCAACTCCCTGGTTTCTCTAGCACCCACTAGAAGGAAGCACCAACTCCCTGGTTTCTCTAGCACCCACTAGAAGGAAGCACCAACTCCCTAGTTTCTATAGCACCCACTAGAAGGAAGCACCAAATCCCTAAGTGTTCCAGCACCAACTGGATGGAAGCACCAACTTCCAGTCACACAAGCACCAACTTGTATAACAGAGAACAACAATTCTCCCTTGCACCACCCTGCCACACTGGGTTTTCTGGCTGCAACAAGATGGAAGCTACAACTCCCTATGTTCAAGCACCCACTTGAACCTCTGAGGACAACAGTCCTCCCTAGAACCTCCCAACCACCCTGATTATGAATATTTTCTACTGAAACTTAATATAGTGATTCAATAGTTGTCATTGGCTTACCAAGCTTATCATTGTTTTGCTATGTTGCTTTGCTCTCCTGTATCAGTGTCTCTCTGCCTGCATCTTATTGTGCTTTCTGATCTTCTGATTTTCTCTACAAGTGTGCCTCAGCCTTCTTTTACTGTCTCAGTTATGCATCTATGTTCTTTGCTTCAACTGTGCTTTATACTCTGTGTCTTATTTTGATTCTATGAATTACGCCTCTTCTGTGTACTTCAGCTCCTGCCCATAGCATGTTATTTCCCATGTGTAATTCCTCTCCACATCAGCATCCATCTCTTATATGTTTTGTGTATTTATACTATCTTTGCACCTTCTTCGTCCTCCATGCACATTGCTTTGCATTCTCTTCACCGTGCCATGGTTCTGCTCATTGGGTTGTTCACTGCCACTCCAATTTTTCTCTGCTTTGCTCGCTCAAGCCTCAAAAAGAAAAAACTACATCTCGCTTCTGTCTATGCCTCATCTGTTACTCATCTCTGAGTTTTATCTCACACTGCCCATACGATAATTTTGCCTTTCTTTCAATTCAACTCCTTTTTCCTTCAGAACAGCCAACCACGCATAGTCACTACATGTTTCTTTTAACCACTTCCTCTGTGGTTACACCTCGAATCTTCTTGGGGAAAAATGCACAACAATTAAATCACCAACCGTCCAAGAACCATGATTCGGTTCTGCTAACTAAATCACAACTGATCGATTACCTGTGAGGTGAGATAGTAACCCTTCGATAAATATTCCAATTAACCAGCACCATTGGATTAAATCTGCAGGATTTCACTTTTATCTCATATGCCCACTAGCTATGACCGAGTGCTAAACAAAATTTGAATTTCATGATTTTGCATCTCAGCATTCCTGTGATGAAGGGTCTCGACACTCCAAGTCGTGATCACTGAGACTCTGATATGGAGCTTAGCACCGCTAGTTTCTTCCCCTCACATGACCACCGACGGTGACCACAGGCTGTGCCAAAAGGTGCTTCGTATTTTGTGAACTTATCAGCTTCATCGAGCCTCATCAACGATCGAGATCTCCAATGATCTGACGGTCCAGATCTCATCGCGATCTCGCATATCGTGATTCCTATGATGAAGGATCTTGATACTCCAAGTCGCGATCGTCGAGACTCTAAGATGGAGCTTAGCACTGCTAGCTTCTTCCCTCCACGTGACCACTAGCGGTGACCACAGGTTGTGCCAAAAGCCGCTTCATATTTCGTGAACTTATGAACTTCATCGAGCCTGATCAATGGTCGAGATCTCCAATGATCCGACGGTCCAGATCTCATCATGATCTCGCATATCATGATTCCTATGATGAAGGGTCTCAATGCTCCAAGTCACGATCGTTGAAACTCTGAGATGGAGCTTGACATCTCTAGCTCTTCTCTCCAGCTCTTGACAATGTGACCATGAGATATGACCACTCACCAATCAAACGATCACTTCGCTCCTTTGATTTTCCAGTCAGTGAAATGATGATCTTTTTCCTTGTGTCCTATGGAACCAATGATCCACAACTGTCCTTGATAGACAGCCAGGATTCCTTCACAGTTTTGGAGAGTTGGATGACTCTTGGTCTTATCCGCCCTACAGCTTCACCATATCTAATAGTTTTTGGTCCTTCATAATTACTCCAGATCTAACAGCCTAGATATTATCGTGATTTCGCATATCGCGAGTTTGGAGGTTAGAGAACTTCCTTCCTTTGACCTTTTAGTTAGCGAAATGATGATATGTGACCACGTGTCCTTCCCAAAGATGGATGGTCCTCCTTTTATCGGGATTTTGTAAGCCTACTTCACCTTGCACTTTAAAAAACATGCAGGTTCTCCTAGATCCAATGATGGTCAAACCCCGCGCTCAGATCTAACGCCCGATATCTTTCCTCCATCTGCGCGCTCGACCTATCTGAATTCAAATATAATGGTCATCGAGAATTCTCGATGGGATCCAATGATCACTGTCACTTCTCCTCCCAAACTTACACATCCTCCTGACTTGGAATACTTTCTAAGTCTCAAAGGCCTCGACCTTTGATCCATCTAAGATCATGAGTACACTATCTCTCTTGAGATTTGGCAATGAGTTAACCTCGTCCCTAGTGCACACCTATGCACTGCATGGGAATCTACGCTAATCCTCCTGAGCTTACGTTGTTCCTTTTTTTCCATTGTTTCACACTCTGATCTTGCCATCAATGACAAGCACACTCTGCCTGTAAACATGCCAACAAAGATCCCATGGATGATTCGTTGATGTTCAATAATTCAATTCCTGGTGTGAAGACAATTTAAAAACGTTGGGCAAGAGGCCATGGATGATTCCCTGACAGTCAATTAATCCAATTTGTGGTGTGATGACAGTTTTAAAAACGTTGGGAAAGAGCTCGTGGATGATTCACTAACATTCAATTAATCCAATTTGTGGTGTGATGAAAGTCTTTAAAATGTTGGGCAAGAGCCTAGGGATGATTCATTGATTGTATCTTAAATGAATTGCGAAGGTGATGAGTAGACCTCTAAACAATTTTCAAGAGCTAAGAAAATTTTAATACTTGATCAGCTTAGAGACACAACGAATCGATCTAGGATAGCTAGCACACAATTAATCTAGAAAAAACAAAATTCCGATTCTTAGTTGGGAAAGGTAAATGGCATACTATCCAGAAATACAAAATTCCAAACTTAGTTGAGAATGTAAATGGAATTACCATCCAAAAAATACAAATTCCAATGCTTATTACTCAAAACCGATCAAGGAATTACCAAATCAATGACAAGAATAGAATGGCAGTTTATGAAACTATTTCAAGGTATGTACACGCAATCTAACTATTTAAAATTTCAACTCAAATAAAAGTACCATAACCGAAGTTGACGAAAAGTCGACAATGTTCTTCACCAATGGCGATCATACCCTCCTCTCGCTTGCTAACCGTGGAGACTTCACCGGTACCTCCCATCCAATGCTAGGGGTACTCTTCTTCCCCCTTATCCCCCTGAGCCGCAAAGGGGCCACACACACAAAACCATAAAAATACTCTAGCTCCGAGCTTGCCTCACAAGGTAGAGCCACCACTCTCTCTCAAGATGGGTAACCCAACTCTCACAAGTAAAACCAGTAAAACATTCTACAGTATAACTTTACCCATAACCAGTGCAATCCATTTCCCATATTTTCCATTTTCTTTATAGGATTTTCCTTAATGACACATTCCCCTTGCACAATTAATTCACTTTTTAATTAAATAATTAGAATTATTCCCTTCATACACTTGTCACCCTTTCCTCAAATTGCACAAACAAATTCCTCAATTTATTTTAATTAAATTCAATTTCCCTTACATTTCCTAAAAGTGCTCCTTAAATCAATCCTAGTTGTCTCTTTATTCCCCATATTCCTAATTAATGATTGACGCCTTGCTAAATTTGAGTTGATTAAAACTATGATTCTTCTCTAGTTAGACTAGTGTTAACTAGACTCTACATTGCTTTCTATGCATACACATTCTCTCCTCTTTGTTTTCTTTCTTATTTTAAAAATTCCCCTTTAATAATTTCTCACACATACGTGCCTTAAATCAAATCATTAGGATTACTTCATTTTACTTAATTCTCGTATTTATTTACCTCAGTCCCCTTTTGATTTAGTTATTAATTCCAGTTTAGCCTTTTTACAAAACTTAGACTTAGGCTTAATTAAATTTTATTTCAAAAGAATTAGACTCTTATAGGTATTTATAATTAATAATTTACTCATTAATTAATTATTTTAAATCCAACAATGTCAAATTAATTTATTGTTTCTAGGCCACCTAGATTTGTTGACTCAAGTTTCTTTTTAAATCACGCGACGTTCCCTTCAAGCCACACTCTCAT
>JZKD02S1731868.1:686629-699801 GCA_000966675.3 Picea glauca | reverse complement strand
TTGGGGCTTCTAGATGACATATGAGGGTCCTCCAACTTCGTAAGGCCATAACTCTCAAACCGTGAGGAGTTATGTGACATTCCACATACCACCAGAAATGGAATGACATGTAATAACCATGTAGAATAGTATTACCTTCAAATATAGCAAAAATCATACCATTATCCATCAAACAAACTTGGGTCCATTACCCTAACCTGGGTTCGCCAACTTCACATGGTCATAACTCTCTAACCGTGAGGAGTTATGTGACGTTCTACATACCACTGGAAATGGCATGAAAAAAACTATTCATCTAGGATAGTTTCCCTGACAAATTCATTGTCCTTCATCTCATTATTCCACAATTAAGCATTAGTTCTCTTGCTTCGCAAAGCGTCTTCCCGTGAGGGCTTTCACCATAAGGGGACCACTTTGGAGTTCATCTATATTTGCTTCTTATCAAACATGAAAAAAAAATAATGAGTCATATTTACATAAAACAATCTTGGGTCCATTACCCAAAAATTTGTGCTACGAGGATTTCTTTAAGGGTTTACATCAATGACAACCAACCTTAATCAACAGCCTCATTGTAATCATTCTTCTTAGAAATATGCGTGTAGAATCCACATCTCTTCTCAAAGATAGCTACCACCATTTGAGAAAGTGTTTTAGTTTTGTAGTTTTACAGTTTTAGCCTATTTCATTTATTCAATAGAATATATTGTTCACTTGATATTTGTGTTCTTCATATCTCTGTGTTTATTTTATTCAATATGTTAATGAGTTCGTTTCGCTCCTAAATATGGATTAGTGGTATCAAAACAGTATTCTCTTCATTTATTTTTCTTCGTGCATGTCCCCGGCAAGATCTGGGTATAAGAAGTTGGAACTCGAATCAATCGAGTCGTTGCAAGATCGGTTGCGTCAATCCCGAAAAAAACCCATGGGGGACAAAAATAAATATGATGGAGTAGGATATCCTTTTAAAATGTTTCTTGAGGAAGCCCTTGCATGGAAAAGGAATGAAATGATGGAAAACTTTACGCAGATCCTTCAACAACTACCCACAAGAGAAGGATGTTCATCAAGCGACCATGAAACCCCCTTTAAGGTACATGTAAATTTTGATATTCCATTATTTGAAGGACTTATAGATGAGGCTGTTGTAGATAAATGGTTGAATCTACTTGAGGAATCTGCAATATTTGGGGTTGTCCCTACATGGAATTCCTTCTGGGGTGCCATTAAAGAAAAATGTTACCTGTCTGGAAGCTATGAGGACCAATGCATTAGATGGACCACCTTGCGTTAAGAAAGGGCCCAGACAATACCAGATTTCACCAATATTTTCCATACCCTATGCACCAAATTGGGTATCAAAGACTCTGAGCGACATCTGGTGCTCAAATACCATGGTTGTTTGCATAGATACATTAAAAAAAAAATGGAATTTCTGGACATCACCTCATTGAGTACGGCTTATAGATATAATGTCAAGATCGAGCAGAAATTTAAGTAGAAGAGACGAGAGTTTGGATCTGCAAACTCCTCATAGTTGAAGCAGGGTAAAGGTGACCCCAACCCACACAACAAGGGACAGAGAAAATATGGTCACTCTCAAGACAACCAGTCTAAGCTGCAACACAATAAGGGCAATGAAAAGACAAAGGACACAGTAAAATGGTGTGAATACCATAAAATCCCTTGGCACAACAATGAAGAATGTTGCTCCAAGAAATCACTTGTGGTTGAGCTCAAGGAGTCCAAATCTGAGGTCAATTCTGACTCCGAATCAAATCTAGAAGGAGGGAAGCGGATTATCAATGTTGAACTCAGTGCCACTGTTGTTACCACCAAATTCTAGCCAAGTGAACCATAAGAACCAAAGGAAGGCGAATGCCTCTTTCACTCGTAGATGTGAGTAAATGGGGCTCCACTTCATTTCATTTTTGATACAATAAGTCAGAAAAACCTGAACTCATAAGAGGTCATCAAGCGATTTTACCTATCGATGACACCACACTCGCATCCCTACACCATCGGCTGGCTTCGCCAAGGAAGAGATCTCCATGTTAGCCAACAATGTTGTCTAATATATGACATCAAGCCTTTCAAAGACGAGGTGTTGTGTGATATTTCTTCCCTTGAAGTTTGTGGTGTTCTTTTAGGAAAACCATATTTGTGGAAGCGTCATGTTGTATATGAGTCTAGACCCCACAATTTTATTATTACTTTGTGTAAACAATTGTACAAGATACTAGAAGTAGCATCGCCTACCGCTATTTCTTTAATCTCTGCTAAGAAATGCAGTAAGGTCATTTCACAGACCGTGAAGTTCGTCTTCTTTGTGATCCATGCTCACAGTAAGAAAAAGTTCTCCTCCACATCCATGACCTCTACATAGATCCTCTCTTTATAGCATAAGCAAGTGAATGAGATCATGGAACATTACAAAGGCATCTTCTCCTCACCCACCGGGGTACCGATACATTTCCAAGTCAAGCATATAATTGATCTAACCCCTTGTGCACCTCTTCCTAATGGACCCGTCTATCGTCGCTCACTGATGGAAAATGATGAAATCAAGCGTTAGATCTAAGATATTCTTCAAAAGGGGCACATCAGAACCAACTTATCCCCTTGAGAAATCCCTATTGTACTGGTGTAGAAGAAGGATGTGACTTGGTCCCTTTGCATTGATTACAGAACATTAAAAAAAATCATAGTCAGGAACCGATACCCAATTCCTAGGATTGATGATTCTTTATCAACTCAAGGGGGAAAATTTCTTCAATAATATTGACCTAAAGTATGGCTACCACTAGGTTCCCATCGAACAAACTAATGTATGGAAGACATCTTTCAAATCTAAAGAAGGTCTCTTTGAGTGGTTGGTCATGCCCTCTGTATTAACAAATGAACTAACCACTTTCATAAGGTTGATGGATGATGTATTGCGACCCTTCACCAACTCTTTTGTGGTGGTATATTTGGATGAAATTCTCATCTTCAATGAAACTTGGGAGGAGAACATGCGACATATTCAACAGGTTTTCAGCACTCTGCGACAACACAAGCTATATGCCAATTTGGAAAAAATCTCCTTTGGCATGAACATGGTCCAATACTTGGGATACATTGTTGATGAGCATGGGGTACATGTTGATCTAGCTAATATCCAAGTCATTTGTCACTGGTCATCCCCAACCACACTAACCAAGATTCAGATCTTCTTGGGACTCGCCAACTTCTACCAACGATTTGTAATGGGATTATCCCATATTGCATGGTCCCTTAGCCAAGTTACCAGGGGCGGTGGTAGGGAAAATTTTGTGTAGGGGAAGGAACAACAAGGAACATTTGATGACTTTAATCATCGCTTATGCTCATCTCCAGTACTCTCCTTTCCCAGTCTGCAGCAAGCATTCGAGATTGAGACTGATGCATCTGACTCTGTTGTAGGCATATTTCTCACTTAACATGGTCATCCAATGGCATACCATAGTGAGACATTCTCAAATACTGTCCGGAAATACCCCACCTATGACAAGGAAATGTATTCCATTGTACAAGCTTATTTTCAATGGAAACATTACATTCTCGGAAAGGAGACAATCATCCACATTGATCACAAGCCTTTGCAGTTCATACAGGCACATGGGAAATTGCAGAATGACCACCATCAAAATTGGTGCACCTACCTGCAACAGTTCCATATCAACATCAAGTATAAGACTGGGAGCACAATTCATGTCATTGACTGCCTCAGTCGACCTCCTGTGGCTTCCCTCACCACTGTGCTCCATTCTTGTGGACATGAGGCATATGAGTGGCCCCAAATTTATCAGCAAGATCCAGACTTCTCCACCACCTATCAGCTCTTGGGTACAGGCATGAATGCCACCGATTTTCACATTCATGATAGACTATTATTCCATCTGGGCCATCTTTGTGTTCCTGCAAGCGAGTGTAAAAAGATGATTTGGGAATCCCACTACAGTTGGATGGCAGGAGATTTTTGTGTGGAGAAAACTGTGGCCATTCTACAGAAACCTTTTTATTGGCCAAAACTTCAACATGACATTAGCAAGTATATCAGATCTTCCACTTCTTGTGCCATTACCAATACAACCATCAAGAAGCAAGGCTTATGAACTCTTCTTCCTACCCCAGAGAAGCCTCGGGAATCCATCTTGATGGATTACATATTTGGCCTTCCGTCCACCAAGAAAGGAAATGATTGTGTATTTTTGGTCATTGATCGGTTTGCAAAGATGTCCATCCTCATAGCCTGCAAGAAGAATATCACAGCGACATATACTTCCAAGCTCTTCTTCAAACTAGTGTGGGTCTATTTTGGGATACCATGGACCATCATCTCTAACCGAGACAACAGTTTCCTCAACACATTTTGGTTGAGTCTGTGGTTACTGTTGGACACCAAGCTCACTAAATCCACTTCTTTTCACCCCCAAATAGATCGCCAAACAAATTTCGTCAATTAGATGATTGTGCACATCCTGTGCATGTACAAGTCTAAGCATTCACATACATGGGATGAGATTCTCCCCTATGTTCAACACAGTTACAATAGGGCTCTCCATAGCTCCACCAACCATAGACCATTTCAGGTGGGGCTGAGATTCCAACCCTTGGGTCCCATTGATGTTTCACTACCTCTTGCAACCACACAAAAATACTCTTCCTATGTTTAGTCTGAGTATGACAAAGACACCAAATTCATTGAGAGGATTCAACACATCCGCTAATAGTTCCATGATATTTTTCAGAAATCTAATGCTAAGTACAAGAAAAGGCATGATAAACACATGGTATCGCACCAGTTTCAGGTTGGAGACAAAGTTTGGTTACATTTGCAGAAGGAACATCTTATAGGGCCCATCAGAATCTCCGCTCACTTTGGTATGGGACTTACACTATCACCAAGGATGTGAGTAGCACTGCTTTTGATCTCAACACTCCACCCTTCCTTGGCTTGAAACTGATGTTCAATGTGGACCTCGTTTGACCCTATTTTCCATCGTTATTGGACACCTTAGAGATCACAGAAAAGATGAAACCAACATATCTCAAACTTGACTGCATGGAACATGCATCCACTAATTAAATAATGGACACACAGGTCAAGGGAACTCGCCAACAGAGGATCCAAATTTATCGGGTTGTCAAGGAAGGACAACACCAACACCAAGGAAAGTGGCTCACTCGAAGCCAAATTCAGTATAAGTTTCCTCACCTGATGGGGGAACTCAATGAAATGGAGACCATTGCTTCCTAAGGGGGGAGGATTGATCCAGGTAGATATTGGCGGCCACCCACCTATTCCAACTAGCTCCTCTTGACAATTTTTAGTTCAACACATTCTTTTGTACTTCTTTGTAATTGTGGGTTCTACACTTTCGGTGTTGTTTGAAGCCCTACACATATTATAGGTGGATATTGGTGGCCTCCCACCTAATCCAACTAACTAATTTTGTATGTTTTTATGTCAACACATCTTGTTGTACTTCTAGGGTCGTTTTGGGGCCCTAAACAATGTTTTTTGGCTCACCATAGTCAAAATATAGAAAGATCTATATTTTGATGGTGTAATGCGTATTTCTCAAAAATACCTTTCCAGTAGGCTATCACATGCCTAAAACAGAGGTCGTATGCAAAAGTTACGATATTGGGAAGTTGAGGTATCAACTTACCCATAGGGGCCCACATAACTTTTGGCGTTTCATCTCCCAGGGTTAGGTTTTTGGATGTCTAGGGTTTTGGAATTCATGAGTAATGTTAAAAATGCCTCTGGAGCCTCATTGTAATCATTCTTCTTAAACATATGCGCGTAGTAGCCACATCTCTTCTCAGAAATAACTCCCACCATTCGAGCAAGTGTTTTAGTTCTACAATTTTACAGTTTCAACCTATTTCATTTATTCAATAAAAGATATTTTTCACTGGATATTTTTTTTGTTCTTGATATCTTTTTGTTTATTGTATCCAGTCCGTTAATTAGTTCATTCCGCTCCTAAATATGGATCACCTTTCTTGGAAACCTCCAAAAACAAATGAAAAATATTTCCATTTCAAATCAAGAAGCATCAATTTTAAGGAGAAATGAAGATAAAAGAACACACCATACTGAAAATTAAGGAGTTGGAGGAGATATTTTCAAAGGAACAATACCAAATGTAAGGAGTGATCATACCACAACACAAGAAACTATACAAAATATGGGGATAGTGCATATCAATCGAACTATCTGAAAAATGAAAAATGAATTGATGAGATTAAGGAGAAATGAGAATTTTCGTCCTAATCCAAGAATGCTTGCTCATGAACAAAGGATAAATCATGTTCAAGACTAGAGGTTTAGAAATAATGGTACTAGTGATTAATTCAAACAAAGGTCACCAAGAGCGCCAAATCCAAACACTGTAATATTAGAAGATGTTTTTGAAAATCAAAATATTGATCAAAAGGTTGATTACATTTAAGAAGAAAATCTAGAATCTATACAGATGGATGAAGGAAATTCATCCATGTAAATATTTGATGAGCAAGAAGAACATGATGTTTTGAAAGAATGTAACATCTAGTTCCACTGATCACATTTCATACCACTAATTATTCTTTGAGGACACTTGCGAGCAAGTGATCCGGTTAGAACATGATATTTTATGATTAGCTTCTTTGGTTTATGAGTTAAAAATGATGTCATCTTTGAGTATTTAAATTTTGATATGTTAATTATATTGATGTATAAAATTGATAGGTATTATGATGAGGTTTCCTGAGTGTGTAGGAGACAAGACATGATGAGGATGTTGATGGCATCGATAGAACCCCTTGGACTCCAAATTGATTCAAGGAGTGGACTATTGAATTCGTTTATGAGTACTTGATTTTATTATGCATGTGTTATGATGATGATTTTAGTGATGGATTTCATGTATAATATTTATTAATATTATATTCATCAGTGATGCATACATGGTGACGCTTGCTAATATGACTCACATATGGAGTAAAGGGGTCATACACAAATATGAGATACATTAGAGAGAGTTGTGGCAATGTCCCTGTCACAGCCTAATAGCACTCTCACTGTGACCTAAACTAAATCTTAGCGACTACCTTGTTCCTAATAGGTTCATGATGCCATGAGAGAAGATCGAGATAGTCACTCATGAGGATTTATGAGGGGTGCGAAATAAGGAATATTCTTTATTCCTTAGTAAGCTCTTAGTCTCACACAAGGTCGACTAGTGGAGTATTGACTCCAAGAGTCAGACAACTTCCAAACTAAGTTTAATGGAAAGTGACACCCTTGGAGAATGTAAGTGTGTCTTGAAGCGCTTGCATGAATAAATTAATGAGTTAATAGAAATCTAGAAGACCTCAGAGAATAAAATGAATACTTAGATTTTTTTTTTTTATAAGCAAGAGATTTAATATATAAAGGGCTTTCAAAAACTAGACCAGAGTTACAAAAACTTGAAAATAACCGCGCTGTAGTTACCGAACTGCCCCAAGAAAGGGGAAACCAGTTCAGCCAGCTGGCTAAGTCTACCAGTTTACAGTCTGACAATCTTAGATAAACAAAGTTAATCTGACTAGGCTACAACTAAGAAAATAAACTAGTAAAATAGTAGAGCCCCAGAGGGGTCAGACACTTGGCAAATAACCTGGCCAGGTGGCTTGGTAGACCACGTCCCAAGGTTCCTCCTCGATGGGTGTCCCATTCCCTTCCATTTGCATGTCAGCAGCCAAGTTTCCCCCTTCCAGGTTGGCAGTTGGCAGGGTGACTCCAGGTGGATTGTGCGTGTGGATGCTTGTAGTTGTTGCAGCCTTCATGTCCCTGTGCGTGACCTACACCAAGTCGTCCCCTTCTGGTTGTTGCACCTGTTCATTCCTATCAACGAACTCTACATGGGGCATCTTTTTTGCTACCACGGCTTCTCAAGTGGAGTGGAAATATTCCTGGAAGGTGGAAAGGATCTGAAGGAGGGTCGAAGTTTTCCCATCCAAAAGCTGCAGTCGGAAATGGAGGTCCTCCAATCCTTGTCGAAGCTCAAAAACTAGCCCATAGAGGATGGCCAGACTATCCTTCAGCTGTGATTCAGGGATGAAGTCAATGGATGAGTGCGTACTATGTTGGGCATTCCAAAGAAAGGGTGGCACCTCCAAGGGTGGGCGAGAGGAGCAGGCTACTGGTGCAAAAGAAGGCCCGCTGGCTAGGGAATTCGGTGGAGCTGCGGGAAATCGTGAGAGAGAACCCGACGAGCTATTGGTGATGACCAGACATTCGAACCTGGAGGCAGGCAGGGTGGAGGAGGCGAGAGGTTCCAACTCAGGCTGCAAAGGCTGGTAGGAGTGCATTGAGGGTGAGCCAGGGGGATAAACAGAAACACGGGGCTGAGGAGGATGCCATGGAGATTCTCTCCTTGGCCTCCCTCTTTGCCGCGACATTCTAAACTCCCAGGGAAGGCATAGCTGAAAAGAATGACCTGGATGGACATGGAGAGCCCAAAAAAGTCCTAAGGCGGTGAGCACCATGAAAAACCAGAGTGAACCAGGTCTGGGCGGCTGAGGGATAAGAGGTTTGGGTCGCAAGTGGGGGTTGAAATCACCTGTAGACAGAGAATCCATGGTGGAGACAACAATGGGAGTCGGGCGCACCAGTGTTAATGGTGCAACAGACAACGTAATAACAAATAAATGCATGGTTTAGGCAGTGGGTCTTGGCATGAGCCTGACACATGGTCCTTTGCCGCACTGGCCTGTCCTCTCCTCCTCCTCCCGCCATGTGGCCCACACTAACACCCCATCTGGGGGAATGAATACTTAGATTTTGATAGAAAGGAGAATGTAATTTTATATCAATTAATAAACATGAAACATAACAAAATCTAAGTCTAATTGTTATGCCTAGATGGGTTTTTTTAGAAAGGGGTCCAAGGGAAATTAGAATAATTAAAATCTAGAAAATGGAGAGTAAAAATTAAGACATGTGCACAATGTGTGCATGAAATTAATAAAAATATTTTTAATAAAAATAAATTATTTCATGAGAGAATAGGTTTTCATCATAGAGTTAGAATCCTAAGTCAATCTAGACTCTAAATCTTAACTAAGAGAAGAGTCATAATCAAACTCCAAATTTAATTTAGTTATGAGACACAATAAAGGAGAATTTGGGGAATTAAGGGACAATTAGAAGAAAATCGAGGAACTATATGAGGAGGTGAGAAAAAATTGAAAATTTATTTAATTAAAAGAAATTAAAACATGTGAAAATTGAGGGAAGTGTAACATGTTCTGAGGGTGAATAATATCTAATTTAATTGTTAAAAATTATTTAAATATGCATGAATTGACAAGTGTTAAGACACATTTTCTTATAAAAAGAAAGAAGAGTAAGAGGAAATGACCCTATTGTTGGATGACTAAAATGTTGTCAAAATTTCTTGTGGCTAAGTTTTCTTGTGTGAGTTGGGTTGCAAGCTTTGCAAAGAGGTGGAAGCCTCTCCTTGCAAGGGAAAGATTGAGCTATAGTTTCTGAAATCTTGTGTGTGACCTCTTTGCAGTTTGGGGGCTAAGGGAGAAGAAGAGTACCCCTATCGTTGGCTAGGAGGTACCGATGAATTCATTGGATTAGAAGGTGAAAGGAACGATGTTGTGCAAGATTGATTTTCAAGTTGAAGATCAACCTATGATATTATCACTCTTTCGATTACGATATTTAACATTTAGTTTTTGTTTAGGTATTTAGCATTACTTTTAATTTGAAAGTTTTATTGAATGTGCATAGAATCGATTGATGATTGATTACATTCAATTTTGTAAATTACATACATCGTAAAAAATTGAAACTCATTGGCAAATATATCGACTTTGCGAACTATGAAATTGTATATTGAATGTGCAACTGGTTAAAGAATACATAATAATTATGTAATTTATATATATGGGTTTTAAAATTATGCGTGGATTAAAATAGTTGAAATTCGAGACAAAATGACAGTTGGATGTAAATTTTATTTTCAAACATAAAATATAAATATAAATTGTTAGATGTGGCTATTCAATTGATTGGATTCTTGGAATTTTCATGGAGTAGTTGACTCGTTGTTATGTCTGACCCATATGCGTGAGCTCTCCTCTAGGAATATTGTGTTATGTATTTCCATTGTATTCGTCACATGCCTTATTACTAGACACTTGGTTCTTACTGCCTGCCTGGTTATTACTAGACACTATAGCATATCCATATAGTCACAAGGTTCATCATTCAACATGTGCTAAATTCCAGGATAAGGAACAACACAAAATTGTTGAACCAACTTAATCATCGATTAAATGAAATCTATGGAATCTAGAGGTAGTTGATTATTTTAATTAGCTGATATGTAACATTGTACACTTGGGAAAATAAATAGAGAGTAGTAGTTTGGTTGTTTAGCATGATTCCAAAATAATAGCGGTTGGTCGCTCCATATTTGGAGCAACCAGATTCCTCCACTTTGTATATATATGTGTGCTAGCATCTATGAGAGGTGATGTATTTAGATTGACAGATTGTGTGAGAAATGAGAGCTCTCTTATCAGACTTTGTTAATTTATGTTTCGATAGAAGACTATTGTTTATGCGTGGTATATTTGTGATCTAGTCTTGATGATTTAATAGTTGTAAGCATAGGCCTACCTGTGAACTAGGGCCCCCTCACAGGTATGGCTTTGTGTTGTGGTATTTTCTACATATAGCTATTAGTTGTTAATTTTTAGATAGTTGTTAGCTTATGCTATTTTCATTCTATTTCATTTTGTCTTAGAAGTGTGTTTTAGCATGCCATGGGCTGCATAATGGCCACCTGTGTTGTGTTGCAGAATAATGAGTAGAGTATGCTAGGACTCGGATCTCCACAGATTATTGATTTCCTTATCATTCTTTACTTGTATTAACATTATATGCCAACTCTGGATATGTATATTTTATCTGTAGAAATTGTTGGGATATCATTAACAAAATTGGGATTTAGGGATTATATAGTCTCCTAATCTAGTTCTAGTATACTAACCAAGAAAGAGTTTCATTTTTAGTGTTCTAGTGTGTGAGTTAAAATAGGTTAGACAATTTCCTTTGTTTTGGTTTTGTGTGCTACATAATCTCTCTACTTATGAACCCCCTAGGTGAACACACGAGGGAGTGGGGTTATGAGAGTTCATGTATCTTAACCCAAGAGGTACCACTAGTTGGGTTGGGGGTTGAAAGTACTGTGAATCCATTTTTATGCTTTCTTTTCTTTTATGCATGATATAGTTTAGTTGATTTCTTTTGGTAGCTTTGGTAAAAACTTTTGTTTTTGTGTGTATACTGCACCGGGTGCCTCACAAGTACAAATTTAACCCTAGGTTGACAAATTAAGTGAAAGAGTGTAAAGTGACACCAAATAATTGGGAATCATATTTACACCTTGTTAATTAGTTAGATTTTTATTTGGAAATAAAAGCATAAAATTTCTTTCCAATTAAATTGAGCCTTATACAGTTAAACCTGGAATCATTCTAAGGAAGCCTGGGTGGTGAGGATCTGAATAATGGCAACCATGGATATCAGCTCCAGCTCTGCGACAGTCTGCTTTGGTTGCAAGAAGTCTGCTTTCGTCTCCAACGCATCGTCATCGGTTCGATCTGAGTTTGCTGGATTGCGGCGCATGGATTCCATGTTTGACATGGGTTCAAGTCATTTCTTATTTTCTCAAATGAAGAGGAATGTTCAAGCCGTCGGCAATGGCTGTCGCGGAGTTGTCACCATGGCGGGCACTGGGAATTTCTTCGTTGGTGGCAACTGGAAATGCAATGGTACAAAGGATTCCATTTCAAAGCTTGTTACTGAATTGAACAGTGCAAAACTTGAATATGATGTAGTCCATCGATTGGTGTTATCAGAGGAGATGCAAGAGGTCGAAAATGCTCATTTATCAAGTCTGCGGCAGGACGGAGATTCAAACGAGGATTGGTGGCAGAGAGACTGGGGATTGCTAAACCGACATTATTTTGTGGACGAATGCTTGACGTTCGAGGCCGCTGATGAGGTGAACCAGCAAGAACTAAACCCTAGCCACCGTCGCCGCTGCCTTAACCTACATAGCAGCAAGACTAGATCCGAGATCACTGCAAGCTTCCCCCTTTTCCTCAAAACCATTGCCGGATCTTCTCTCTATATGCAGGTTCAAGACTCACACTCTGTCTCTGAGCTCAAAACCCAAATCCACCAAGCCACAGGGATTCTGCCTAAATTCCAACAACTAATCTTCGAAGGCCGACAGCTTGGAGATGGCTCTCTTCTACGAGATTACGGAAACCTAAAAAATGCAACCATTTCTCTCACTTCTCGGTTGCGTGGAGGAGTGCCTTCAGTGACCCATCCAAGCTCTTACAAGCAGGCTGTGAAATCAGGGACTTCCGCTCCTTCGAAGCTCCAGGCAGAAGCTTCAACAGTAAAGGAGCCCTTTGGAGGCACCTTCATTGTGGAGCAGTGTGCAGAACCTCCAAAAGCAGAAGTCGAAGACCCCCAAGTCTATGGCTATGCCTTTCTCTACCAGGCCAAAGCCCTCATTTGCCACTTCAATGGACTTTGGCCCTCAGCCCCTGAGCTAAAGGAATGGGTTAACAAGACCTGGTCGGAGGGTCATGAGCTATTCTTCTATTCCAAGGGATTCTTCATCGTCAACTTCTCCACCGAAGCCGAATGTCAGTGCATACTAGAGCAGGGTCATTGGTTTTGGGGCAGATCTGGTCTCTCCATGTAGCGATGGTTCCCGGAGTTCAATCCACTGACCATGACAGCCATGACTACACCGGTATGGGTAAGACTACCCAATCTACCCCTGCATTTATATTCTGCATATTTTTTACCCACCCTGGGCAATGCATTGGGTAGATTCATCAAGATAGACACAGATAGAATAACGAAAGGATTCATCACTTTCGCCCGCATCTGCGTTGAAATTGACCTCATTCAAGGGCTTCCGGATAGGATTCTTATATATTGGGGTGATGGGGATCCTTTCATACAGATGGTCGATTATGAGAACACTGCCTTCAGATGTCGCTCCTATCAGCAAACAGGGCACCTCCAAGCAACTTGTCCTCTTTCCCCCACCCCTCCTACAACT
>JZKD02S1731868.1:660016-679149 GCA_000966675.3 Picea glauca | reverse complement strand
CACTTTCCTTATTTTAGGGTTAACCCACTTCTAATTTATCCATTAAATTTATTATTGAAATAATTTATTTTGTATTCACTTTTAATTATAATACACTCATCACTTCACTTTATTACTTACCTTTTAAAATCTCTTAAACTACTTTAACTACTTTGACCTTTTGGGGCTTCTAGATGACATATGAGCGTCCTCCAACTTCGTAAGGGAATAACTCTCAAACTGTGAGGCGTTATGTGACATTCCACATGCCACCAGAAATGGAATGACATGTACTATCCATCTAGAATAGTATTACCTTCAAATATATCAAAAATCGTACCATTATCCATCAAACAAACTTGGGTCCATTACCCAAACCTAGGTTCTCCAACTTCACATGGTCATAACTCTCTAACCGTGAGGAGTTATGTGACATTCTACATACCACTGGAAATGGAATGAAAAGCAATATCCATCTAGGATAGTTTCCCTGACAAATTCATTGTCCTTCATCTCATTATTCCACAATTAAGCATGGGTTCTCTTACTCCGCAAAGTGTCTTCCTATGAGGGATTTCACCATAAGGGGACCACTTTGGAGTTCATCCATATTTACTTCTTATCAACCATGACAAAACAATAATGTGTCATATTTACATCAAACAATCATGTGTCCATTACCCAAAAATTTGTGCTACCGGGATTTCTTCAAGGGTTTACATAAATGACAACCAACCTTAATCAACAACCTCATTGTAATCATTCTTCTTAGACAGATGCATGTAGAATCCACATCTCTTCTCAAAGATAGCTACCACCATTTGAGAAAGTGTTTAAGTTTTGTAGTTTTACAGTTTTAGCCTATTTCATTTATTTAATAGAATATATTGTCCACTGGATATTTGTGTTGTTCTTCATATCTCTGTGTTTATTTTATTTAGTATGTTAATCAGTTCGTTCCACTCCTAAATATGGATCAGTGGTATCAAAGCAGTATGCTCTTCATTTATTTTTCTTCATGCATATCCCCGTAAAGATTTGGATATAAGAAGTTGGGACTCGAACCAATCGAGCCTTTGCAAGATCGGTTGCGTCAATCCCGAAAAAAACCCATGGGGGACAAAAATAAATATGATGGAGGAGGTTATCCTTTTAAAATGTTGCTTGAGGAAGCCCTTGCGTGACAAAGGAATGAAATGATGGAAAACTTTGCGCAGATCCTTCAACGGCTGCCCACATGAGAAGAATATTCATCAAGCGGCCATGAAAACCCCTTCAAGGTACATGTAAATTTTGATATTCCATTATTTGAAGGACTTATACATGAGGCTGTTGTAGATAAATGGTTGAATCTGCTTGAAGGGTATTTTTCGGTCCATAATTTTTCTGATAGGAAAAATATTACTTTTTCACTCCTCAAGGTCGTCCCCCATGTTAAGGACTGGTGGGATACTTACTCTACAAAAAGGGCCATAGAGGAATCTGCAATATTTGGGGTTGTCCCTACATGGAATTCCTTCTATGATGCCATTAAAGAACAATACTACCTTGTTGGAAGCTACAAGGACCAATACACTAGATGGACCACCCTGCGTTAAGAAAGGGCCTAGACAGTACTAGATTTCACCAATATTTTCCATACTCTATGCACCAAATTGGGTATCAAAGACTCTGAGCGACATTTGGTGCTCAAATACCATGGTTGTTTGCATAGATACATTAAAACAAAAATGGATTTTTTGGACATCACCTCATTGAGTACGGCTTATAGACATGATGTCAAGATTGAGTAGAAATTTAAGTAGAAGAGGTGAGAGTTTGGATCTGCAAACTCCTCATAGCCCAAGCAGGGTAAAGGCGACCCCAACCCACACAACAAGGGACAGAGAAAATATGGCCACTCTCAAGACAACCAATCCAAGCCGCAACACAATAAGGGCAATGAATAGATGAAGGACATAGGAAAATGGTGTGAATACTATAAATCCCTTGGCACAACACTGAAGAATGCCACTCCAGGAAGTCACTCATGGTTGAGCTCAAGGAGTCCAATTCTGAGGTCGATTCTGACTCTGAATCAAATCTAGAAGGAGGGAAGTAGATTATCGATGTTGAACCCAGTGCCATTGTCGCTACCACCAAATTCTAGATAAGTGAACCATAAGAACCAGAGGAAGGCAAACGCCTCTTTCACTCGCAGATGTGAGTAAATGGGGCTCCACTTCATTTCATTTTTTATAGAAGAAGTCAGAAGAACCTGATCTCATAAGAGGTCATCAAGAGATTGTACCTGCCGATGACACCACACCTGCATCCCTACACCATTGGCTAGCTTTGCCAAGGAAGAGATATCTGTGTCAACCAACAGTGTTGTCTAATCTACGACATCAAGCCTTTCAAAGATGAGGTATTGTGTGATATTTCTCCCCTTGAAGTTTGTGATGTTCTTTTAGGACAACCATATTTGTGGAAGCGTCATGTTGTATATGAGTCTAGACCCCATAGTGTTATTATTACTTTGTGTAGACAATTGTACAGGATACCAGAGGTAGCGTCGCCTACTGCTATTTCTTTAATATCTGCTAAGCAATGCAGTAAGGTCAATTCACAGACCGGGAAATTCGTCTTCTTTGTGATCCATGCTCACAGTAAGAAAAAGGTCTTCTCCACATCCATGACATCTACATAGAGCCTCTCTTTCCAACATAAGAAAGTGGACGAGATCATGGAAGAGTACAAAGACATCTTCTCCTCACCCACCAGGGTACCAATGCATTTCCAAGTCAAGCATATAATTAATATAACCCCCTGTGCACCTCTTCCTAGTGGACCCATCTATCGTCGCTCACTAATGGAAAATGATGAAATCAAGCGTCAGATCTAATATCTTCTTCAAAAGGGGCACATCATACCCAACCTATCCCCTTGCGAAAGCCCTATTGTACTGGTGTAGAAGAAGGATGGGACCTGGTCACTCTGCATTGATTACATAGCATTAAAAAAAATCACAGTCAGGAACTGATACCCAATTCCCAGGATTGATGATCTTATTTATCAACTCAAGGGGGAAAAGTTATTCAACAAGATTGACCTAAAGTATGGCTATCACCAGGTTCCCATTGAACAAACTAATGTATGGAAGACAACTTTCAAATATAAAGAAGGTCTCTTTGAATGGTTGTTCATGCCTTTTGTCTTAACAAATGAACTAACCACTTTCATGAGGTTGATGGATGATGTATTGAAACCCTTCACCAAATCTTTTGTGGTGGTATATTTGGATGACATCTTCATCTTCAGCGGAACTTGGGAGGAGAACATGTGGCATATTCAATAGGTTTTGAGCACTCTGCGACAGCACAAACTATATGCCAACTTGGAAAAATTCTCCTTTGGCATGAACATGGTCCAATACTTGGGATACATTTTTGATGAGCATGGGGTACATGTTGATCCAGCTAATATCCAAGTCATTTGTTACTAGCCAGCCTTGACCACATTAACCAAGCTTCAGATCTTCTTGGGACTTGCCAACTTCTACCGACGGTTCGTAATGGGATTCCCCCATATTGCATGGTCCCTCAACCAAGTTACCAAGAGTGGTGGCAGGGAAAAGTTTGTGTAGGGGAAGGAACAACAATGAACATTTGATGACTTTAAGCATCGCTTGTGCTCATCTCCAGTACTCTCCTTTCCCAATCTGCAACAAGCATTCAATATTGAGACTGATGCATCTGACTCTGTTGTAGGTGTATTTCTCACTTAACACAGTCATCCAGTGGCATACCATAGTGATACATTCTCAGATACTGTCCAGAAATACCCCATCTATGACAAGGAAATGTATTCCATTGTACAAGCTTATCTTCAATGGAAACCTTACATTCTTAGAAAGGAGGCAATCATCCACATTGATCACAAGCCTCTGCAGTTCACACAGGCACATGCAAAATTTTAGAATGACCACCATCAAAATTGGTTCACCTACCTGCAGCAGTTCCATGTCAACATCAAGTATAATACATGGAGCACAATTCATGTCGTTGACTGCCTCAGTCGACCTCCTATGGATGCCCTCACTAGTGTGCTCCATTCCTGTGGACATGAGGCATATGAGTGGCCCCAACTTTATCAACAAGATCTAGACTTCTCCACCACCTATCAACTCTTGGGTATAGGCGTGAATGCCACTGATTTTCACATTCATGACAGAGTTTTATTCCATCTAGGCCATCTTTGTGTTCCTGCAAGCGAGCGTGCAAAGATGATTTGGGAAGTCCACTACAGTCGGATGGCAGGATATTTTGGCATGGAGAAAACTGTGGTCGTTCTACAGAAACATTTTTATTGGCCAAAACTTTGACATGATGTCAACAAGTATATCATATCTTGCACTTCTTGTACCATTACCAAGACAACCATCAAGAAGCAAGGCTTATGCACTCTTCTTCCTACCCTAGAGAAGCCCCGAGAATCCATCTTGATGGATTACATATTTGGCCTTCTGTCCACCAAGCAAGGAAATGATTGTGTATTTGTGGTCATTGATCAATTTTCAAAGATGTCCATCCTCATAGCCTATAAGAAGAATATCACAACGGCATATACTTCCAAGCTCTTCTTCAAACTAGTGTGGGTCTATTTTGGGATACCATGGACCATCATCTCCGACCGAGACAACAGGTTCCTCAACACATTTTGGTTGATTCTGCGGTCATTGTTGGACACCAAGCTCACTAAATCCATTGCTTTCCACCCCCAAATAGATCGCCAAACAAACTTCTTCAATCGGATGATTGTGCACATTTTGTGCATGTACAACTCTAAGAATTCACATACATGGGATGAGATTCTCCCCTATGTTCAACATAGTTACAACAAGGCTCTCCATAGATCCACCAACCATAGACCATTTCAGGTGGGGTTGAGATTCCAACCCTTGGGTCCCATTGATGTTTCACTACGTCTTGCAACCACACAGAAAGACTCTTCCTATGTTAAGTCCGAGAATGACAAAGACACCAAATTCATTGAGAGGATTCAACACATCCGCCAATAGTTCCATGATATTTTGCAGAAATCCAATGCTAAGTACAAGAAACGACATGATAAACACATGGTACTGCACCAATTTTAGGTTGGAGACAAATTCTGGTTACATTTGCAGAAGGAGCATCTTACAGGGCCCCATCAGAATCTCCGCTCACTTCGGTATGGGACTTACACTATCACCAAAGATGTGGGTAGCAATGCTTTTGAGCTCAACACTCCACCCTTCCTTGGCTTGCACCTGATGTTCAATGTGGACCTCATTTGACCCTATTTTCCATCATTATTGGACACCTTAGAGATCGTAGAAAAGTTGAAACCAACATAGCTCAACCCTGACTGCATGGAACATGCAACCATTGATCAAATAGTGGACACAGGTCAAGGGAACTCACCAACAGAGGATCCAAATTTATTGGGTTGTCAAGGAAGGACAACTCCTACATCAAGGAAAGTGGCTCACTCGGGGCCAAATTTAGTAGAAGTTTCCTCACCTGATGGGGAAACTCAATGAAATGGAGACCATTTCTTCCTAAGGGGGAGGATTGATCCAAGTAGATATTGGTGGCCACCCACCTATTCCAACTGGCTCCTCTTGACAATTTTTAGTTCAATAAATTCTTTTGTACTTCTTTGTAATTGTGGGTTCTACACTTTCAAGGTTGTTTGAAGCCCTACACATATTCTAGGTGGATACTGGTGGCCTCCCACCTAATCCAACTAACTAATTTTGTATGTTTTTATGTCAACACATCTTGTTGTACTTCTAGGGTTGTTTTGGGGCCCTAAACAATGTTTTTTGGCTTTCCATAGTCAAACTATAGAAAGATTTATATTTTGATGGCATAATGCATATTTTTCAAAAATACCTTTCCAAGAGGCTATCACACACCTAAAACAGAGGTTGCAAAAGTTACGACACCGGGAAGTTGAGGCATCAACTTACCCATAGGGGCCCACATAACTTTTGGTGTTTCATCTCCTAGGGTTAGGCTTTTGGATGTCTAGGGTTTTGGAATTCATGAGTAATGTTAAAAATTCCTCTGGAGCCTCATTGTAATCATTCTTCTTAGACATATGCACGTAGTAGCCACATCTCTTCTCAGAGATAGCTCCCACCATTCGAGCAAGTGTTTCAGTTCTACAATTTTACAGTTTCAACGTATTTCATTTATTCATTAGAAGATATTGTTCACTGGATGTCTTTTATGTTCTTGATATCTTTTTGTTTATTGTATCCAGTCCGTTAATCAGTTCATTCCGCTCCTAAATCTGGATCACCTTTCTCGGAAAGCTCCAAAATAAAATGAAAAATATTTCCATTTCAAATTGAGAAGCATCAATTTTAAGGAGAAATGAATATAAAAGAACACACCATACTGAAAATTAAGGAGTTGGAGGAGATATTTTCAAAGGAACAATGCTGAATGTAAGGAATGATCATACCACAACACAATAAACCATACAAAATATGGAGATAGTGCATATCAATCAAACTATCTGAAAAATGAAAAATGAATTGATGAGATTAAGGAGAAATGAGAATTTTCATCCTAATTCAAGAATGCTTGCTCATGAACAAAGGATAAATCATGTTCAAGACTAGAGGTTTAGAAATAATGGTACCAACGATTAATTCAGAAAAAGGTCACCAAGAACGCCAAATCCAAACACTGTAATATTAGATGTTTTTGAAAATCAAAATATTGATCAAAAGGTTGATTACATTCAAGAAGAAAATCTAGAATCTGTACAGATGGATGAAGGCAATTCAGCCATGTAAATATTTGATGAGCAAGAAGACAATGATATCTTGCAAGAATGTAACATCTAGTTCCACTAATCACATTTCATACCACTAATTATTCTTTGAGGACACTTGCGAGCAAGTGATCTGGTTAAAACATGATACTTTATGATTAATTTCTTTGGTTTATGAGTTAAAAATGATGTCATCTTTGAGTATTTAAATTTTGATAAGTTAATTATATTGATGTATAACATTGACAGGTATTATGATGAGGTTTCCTGAGTGTGTAGGAGACAAGACATGATGAGGATGTTGATGGCATCGATAGAACCCCTTGGACTCCAGATTGATTCAAGGAGTGGACTATTGAATATGTTTATGAGTACTTGATTTTATTATGCATGTGTTATGATGATGATTTAGTGATGGATTTCATGTATAATATTTATTAATATTATATTTGTCAGTGATGCATACATGGTGATGCTTGATAATATGACTCACATATGGAGTAAAGGGGTCATACACAAAGATCGGATACATTAGAGAGAGTTGTGGCAATGTCCCTATCACAGCCTAATAGCACTCCCATTGTGACCTAAACTAAATGTTAACGACTACCCTGTTCCTGAGAGGTTCACGATGCCATGAGGGAAGACCGAGACAGTCACTCATGAGGATTTCTTAAGGGTGCGAAATAAGGAATATTCCTTATTCCTCAGTAAGCTCTTAGTCTCACACAAGGTCGACGAGTGGAGTATTGACTCCAAGATTCAGACAACTTCCAAACTAAGTTTAATGGCGAGTGATGCCCTTGGAGAATGTAAGCGTGTCTTGAAGCGCACGTCGCATGAATAAATTAATGAGTTGATAAAAATCTAGAAGACCTTAGAGAATAAAATGAATACTTAGATTTTGATAGAAAGGAGAATGTAATTTTATATTAATTAATAAACATGAAACATAACTAAATCTAAGTCTAATTGTTATGCCTAGATGGGTTTTTTTAGAAAGGGGTCCAAGGGAAATTAGAATAATTAAAATTTAGAAAATGGAGAATAAAAATTAAGACATGTGCACAATGTGTGCATGAAATTAATAAAAATATTTTTAACAAAAATACATTATTTCATGAGAGAATAGGTTTTCAACATAGAGTTAGAATCCTAAATCAATCTAGACTCTAAATCCTAATTAAGAGAAGAGTCATAATCAAACTCCAAATATAATTTAGTTATGAGACACAATAAATGAGAATTTGGGGAATTAAGGGACAATTAGGAGAAAATCAAGGAACTATATGAGGAGGTGAGATTAAATTGAAAAATTATTTAATTAAAAGAAATTAAAACATGTGAAAATTGAGGGAAGTGTAACATGCGCTGAGGGTGAATAATATCTAATTTAATTGTTAAAAATTATTTAAATATGCATGAATTGACAAGTGTTAATTATAAAAAGAAGAAAGAGTAAGAGGAAAGGACCCTATTGTTCGATGACTGAAATGCTCTCAAAATTTCTTGTGGCTAAGTTTTCTTGTGTGAGTTGGGTTGCAAGCTTTGCAAAGAGGTGGAAGCCTCTTCTTACAAGGAAAAGCTTGAGCTATAGTTTCTGAAATTTTGTATGTGGCCTCTTTGCGGCTTGTGGACTAAGGAAAAAGAATAGTACCCCTATCGTTCGCTGGGAGGTACCAATGAAGTCATTGGATTAGAAAGTGAAAAGAAAAATGTTGTGCAAGATTGATTTTCAAGTTGAAAATCAACCTAATAATTATGTAATTTATATATATGGGTTTTAAAATTACGCGTGAATTAAAATGGTTGAAATTCGAGACAAAACGACAATTGGACGAAAATTTTATTTTCAAACATAAAATATAAATATAAATTGTTAGAAGTGGCTACTCAATTGACTGGATTCTTGGAATTTTCATGGAGTAGTTGACTCGTTGTTATGTCTGACCCATATGCGTGAGCTCTCTTCTTGGAATCTTGTGTTATGTATTTCCATTGTATTCGTCGCATGCCTTATTACTAGACACTCGGTGCTTACTGCCTAGGATTTTGTAAACTTGGTCTCGGTTGTGTGTAAATTTGTGATGTGCGACATAAAATGTAGATATTGGTATTTAATTTCATGTTCTATCCTTCTTTTACGTATTAAAGTTCCTTTAAGTATATCGAGACTAGACTCAAACTATGATCTCAAGGATATTGTGGGATATAAGTGTAATTATTAAAGGGTATGTGGTGGGATTTAAATCATAATTATTTAATGGTATATAGTCAGATTAAGTTAATGGTATAAATTATTTAAATATTAAATGATTATTAATTATTAATTTTGTAATTGTTTAATTATTAAATGTTATAGTTAATAGAATTATAGTTGGGGAAATAATGAATTCCCTTAAAATGTTAAGAGTTTTTAATTTATTGTTAAATATTGGATGAAGGTTTTTGATTCAATAGATTTAGTAATCAAATTATATTAAGTATTGTTGACAAAATTTTCATCATTTAGTTATTGGATCAATTGAATACAATTTTTTATTATTATAGTAGTTAGTAGTGGAATTGATAAAATAGTCATTTACTAAATGGGTAATGGGTAATGGGAGATTTTACTACATTGTGTTTCAATAAGCGTTGATTGAATAGGTGGTGTAAATTGTCTTTGTTCTACATGTGATTTATGGTTTGGGATTCCACATTTTTTTATATTAGTTGGATATCATTTAAATAGTAATAATTTGTATGTGTTTACATTATTGCTTCATTTTAATTAATGTAATATTGACTATTAGTGATGAGCCACGAAATTCATTTGACATCTTTTTTTCTTTCTTTTTAACTCTTTATCATTTACCTATAATCTTGTCTTATCCATTTTGATTTTCATATGTGGGATTTAGGCTCAAGGTGATTTTCCAATTACATTTCTTAATAATTCTTTGGATTTATGATTAACATTAGGGGAAGTAGCATGCTATGTATTTACTTTTGAAGTGACAACTCATGTGTGAATAAGTTGTTACAAGGTTTCCCTTTAAAGGTTTACATATTCCTCAAATTAAGGTCATTGCACATCCATTGCCATAGATTTTAAGTCATTAATAGCTTATACAATTGTGGGGTTCTCATATTTTCAAATCAACTTGCTATGGAATTAGGCATGTAGCATCTTAGAATCGTCTAATGACCAAATTTACAAAAGATGACATCATTTTCAGGTCTTTTGAAGTGAAGTATTACAAGTGCAATGATAATATTTTAAGATATATCAACAAAAAGGGGAAATTAATATATATATATCTAACATAAGATACAAAAGCTACAAGTCTATAAAATTGCAATATTCAACATATTACATTAATACCCTCAACAAAATTAAAAGATCAAAATCATCATATTAAAGGCACAAAGGTATAACTAATCATTCAACGTGGGAAATAAATTAAAGAAATTAACACTATAGCATATCCATATAATCACAAGGTTCATCATTCAACATGTGCTAAATTCCAGGATAAGACACAACACAAAATTGTTGAACCAACTCAATCATCGATTAAATGAAATCCGTGGAATCCAGAGGTAGTTGATTATTTTAATTCGCTGATATGTAACATTGTACACTTGGGAAAATAAACAGACAGTAGTAGTTTGGTTGTTTAGCATGATTCCAAAATAATAGTGGTTGGTCGCTCCATATTTGGAGCAACCAAATTCCTCCACTTTGTATATATATGTGTGCTAGCATCTATGAGAGGTGATGCATTCAGAGTGATAGACTATGTGAAAGTTGAGAGCTCTCTTATCAGACTTTGTTAATTTATGTTTTGATAGAAGACTATTGTTTATGCGTGGTATATTTGTGATATAGTCTTGGTGATTTAATAGTTGTAAGCATAGGCCTACCTATGAACTAGGGCCCACTCAAAGGTATGGCTCTGTGATGTGTTATTTTCTACATATAACTATTAGTTGTTAATTTTTAGATAGCTGTTAGCTTATGCTATTTTCATTCTGTTTCATTTTGTCTTAGAAGTGTGTTGTAGAATGCCATGGGTTACATAATGGCCACCTGTGTTATGTTGCAGAATAATGAGTAGAGTACGTTAGGACTCAGATCTCCGCAGATTATTGATTTCCTTATCATTCTTTACTTGTATTAACATTATATGCCAACTCTGGATATGCATATTTTATCTGTAGAATTTTTTGAGATATCATTAACAAAATTGGGATTTAGCGATTATATAGTCTCCTAATCTAGTTCTAGTATACTAACCAAGAAAGAGTTTCATTTTTAGTTTTCTAGTGTGTGAGTTAAAATAGGTTAGACAATTTCCTTTGTTTTGGTTTTGTGTGCTACATAATCTCTCTACTTATGAACCCCCTAGGTGAACACACGAGGGAGTGGGGTTATGAGAGTTCATATATCTTAACCCAAGAGGTACCACCAGCTGGGTTGGAGGTTGAAAGTACTATGAATCCATTTTTATGCTTTCTTTTAATTTATGCATGATATAGTTTAGCCGATTTCTTTTGGTAGCTTTGGTAAAAAGTTTTGTTTTTGTGTGTATACTGCACCAGGTGCCTCATAAGTACAAATTGAACCTCGGGTTGACAAATTAAGTGAAAGAGTGTAAAGTGACACCAAATAATTGGGAATCATATTTACACCTCGTTAATTAGTTAGATTTTTATTTGGAAAGAAAATCATAAACTTTCTTTCGAATTAAATTGAGCCTTATACCTATGGAAATCAAGTCTTGATTTGCTTAAATCTTGGAGTGAAATTACCTATGGCGTAACTTACTAAATTAATATAAAGTTTAGTGCGTTGGTTGTGCAACCATAATTAAGGATTGAAAATTAATAACACTTTACTCCTTATTGTGTCTATAGATAGATTCTTGTTGAGTGTTAGTCTTAAGTAGTTTCTTGAAAAATTGAATTGTGATTTGTGCAACAGTGAAGAAAAAGGAATGATTTAAGGTTTTAAATTATGGATTTATTAGCGCTGGTATTACTAATTATGGCGTACATTGCGCAACCTTAGGCAAAGTAGGTAGACAAAATTACATGCTTACCTTGTTGTTATACCTTTGGAATTATTATTAGATTATCATTTAGTTCTTGATGAATAGATTGTTATTTTTGTGTAGATGATATTTTGATTTATTCCCTTGTTGAATTGTTCTAATTAGTTGTGTAAATCAATAAGTTGCTTTGAAATAAATAAAAATAAATTATGCTACATTCGTTGTATTCTTTTACACATTGATGTTCGGTTTACTGGTGGGAAGTTTCATATGGTAACATAGAATGGTTATGCTCTGTGACACTGGACTCATTACAAGTTCCAATGCAAAGTTTTAATTAAAGATGTAATTACTAATAAAAATTGAAATTATTTTATGCAAGCATCATGGTTAGAGGAAGGAGAATGAGTAGACGTTAGGGTGAGGTAGGAAGAGGTATGTCTCCACCAAGTACACCACCTGAGGGATTTGCTCCACAGGGAGAAGAGAATACTACCGAGGATGATCATGTTGTAGTGGACGATATCATGGGTATGTTGAGGTCTTTTAAAAGGATGTTACATGTGTTGATAAATCACCTTGATCGAGATGAGGGAAAAGGATATGCACCCAATGAGGGTTCGTAGCATCCTCTTGTAGTTAGTGATAGTATTCATAGAGAACTCGAGAAGGTAAAATTTCTTAAGTTTTGGGGTTCCACTGATGGTTTAGTCATCGAAGCTTGGTTGGAGAATATAGAAATGTGTTTTTCATTGTGCGATTATAAATCCAACATGAAGGTCCGCACGACAGTCTTTCAGCTAAAAGGGAGTGCACTTATTTGGTGGAAGACACTCTTGCCACAACTAAATATGTCCATTGAAGATGTGTCTTGGGAATTGTTTGAGGAATGGTTCTGAGAGATGTACCTATATGAAAAGTTCATTGAGAGTTAGATTAATGAATTCAATGCTTTACGATAGGGTAGTCGAACAATACCTGAGTATGTTTCTAGGTTTATGGCGTTTCTTAGATACGATCTACATCTAAACACTGAAAAATTAAAAGTGAATAATTTTTTTTTGGTCTCAACTACAACATTCATGTTAAGGTGAGGATATTGATGCCTCAAACTTTGCACGATGCAGTACAAAAATATTTTATCGCCCAGGAAGAATTGAATAGTGGAGTTCAGGGTAGGAATCCTTCTAGGAAAATAGGACAAACTCCACTTAGAGCATCACAACAACATACACCCATTAGACAGACTTCTAGGCACCGTGATACACCCATAGGACTGGTATTTTCTACACCTCGTAGACAGGATACCAATCATAGGAATTTGTATAGAGAACCACCACAACAATAGTAACTTTGTCCTCAACAACAACAAAAATATAGATCTATTTCACCAAACAGATCATGACCTCAGAACCCTAGACCAACATATTCTTCCTTTTTATCTAGGAGCATCAACCCTAAGAATGGATGTTGGACTTATGGATAACCCCACTATGAGAGATATTGTCCTATCGAGATGGAGATAGTTATTGGATGAACATAATAGACAACCGTAGGAGATCTGGTCAAGGCCCATAGGATTCATGCAACGTTGAATAACCGTCAGGCCGAGCATCAATCTATAGTGCTCTATACTTCATGTATGATAGCAGATCAATAGTTTAGTATTTTGATAGATCCAGGAGCTACTGGAAGTTTTATATCTAGTTCTGCACTCGAAATAATTAAGGTGAAGGAAGTTGAACAAGATGAGTTTAGATATATAGAATTGGCATTAGGATCCAAACAAAAAGTTGGGGAAAGGTTAAATATTGTAATATTATTTTGGGTGATTTAGTCGCAATTGTAAACATTTTTGTCACAACCTTGGGATCCTACGATATTTTGATTGGAATGGATTGGTTAGAATCACACGATGCGACACTTAACTGTAAGACCAAAAGATTAAAATTAATTGATAATTTGTGACTGAATAGAGTTATTATAGGGAGAAACCAATGAGTATCGCTAAGATTTATTATTTCCCTACAATTGAAGAAAAACATGCCCAGGGGATGTAAGTTGTATGTCATTTCATCTCTTAATGAAAATGGTGACATAGAAGGATTGGAAGACTTTCCAGTAGTATATGATTTTGCTGATGTTTTCCCTGAGGAACTACCTCGTGTACCACCAAAAAGAGAATTGGAATTTACTATAGATTTAAAACCTAGAATCGAACCAATTGCAATAATGCCTTATCGGATGTCAACACCTAAATTGCAAGAGTTAAAGATGTAATTGAAGGAGTTATTAGATTTGGGACTTATACGTAGAAGTGTATCACCGTGGGGTGCACCAATATTTTTTGTAAGAAAGAAGGATAGGCCGTGGAGGCTTTGCATTGAATACTGTCAATTAAACAAGGCCACGATCAAGAATCAATACCCTCTACCAAGAATTGATGACTTATTTGATCAAATGAAAGGGGTGATAGTTTTTTCAAAGATTGATTTGAGATCAAGATATCACCAGTTGCGAATCAAAGAGGAAGACATTCCAAAAACAACGTTTAAGACAAGATTTGGACACTACGAATTTACTGTATTACTATTTGGTTTGATAAATTCCCTTGGTGTATTCATGAGTTTAAAGAATGGGGTATTCCATGAATACCTGGACAATTTTGTATAGGTATTTACTGACGAAATATAAATTTACTGTCGGAAAAAAGAGGATCTCAACAAACATTTGAGATTAGCTTTATAGTGTTTAAGAGAAAACAAGTTGTACGGGAAGTTGTCGAAATGTTCTTTTTATCAGACAAAGATTCACTGTTTGGGACACATTATTTCGGGAGAAGGTATCATTGTGGATCCAACGAAGGTAGAGGCTATTATGGAATGGAAAATATCGAAAAACATACAAGAAGTACATAGTTTTATGGGATTAGCAGGTTCCTATCGATGCTTCATTGAAGGATTTTCAAAAATAGCAAATCCAATCACATAATTGCAAAAGAAGAATAAGAAATTTGTATGGACAGAGAAATGTGATGAATCATTTCAGAAACTTAAATAATTATTAACAAAAACACCAATATTGAAGGTTCCTGACATGGACAAGGAATTATTAGTATGCACTGATGCATCTAAGGAAGGATTGGGTGGAGTATAAATGCAAGAAGGTCGAGTTATCACATATTTTTCAAGGAAATTAAGAAGGAATGAAGATAATTATGCAACACACGATGTGAAATTATTAGAAATTGTTCATGCCTTACGAGTTTAGAGACATTACATTATTGGACGTAAATTCGAGTTGAAAATTGATCATAGTGGATTGCAACACATTTTTACAGAGAGTAACTTGAATGCGCAACAAAGACATTGGTCAAAAAATTTAAATGAGTATGATTTTGATATCACGTACATTAAAGGAATGATTAACAGAGTAGTAGATGCATCGAGTTAGAGACCATGCATTTTCTTAGTAATACCCCTAAAGATGAATCTTAGAGAACATATTTTAGCATTATAGATTGATGACGATTGGTACAAGGATGTAAAAGACAATATCAGAAAAAATACCACAATGATACCTAGATATGAGGGTTATTACTTAGATAGTGATGAGATACTAAGATATAAAGGAAGAATTTATGTACTACCAAATCACAAAATGAGAAATTTAATTTTGAACAAAGCTCATCGAGCAGTGTATATGGCTCATCCTGGAGTCATGAAAATGAAGGAACATCTTAAACCACTATTCTTTTGGAAGGGAATGAAATATGATATAGTTAACTATGTGGCCAAATTTCTTGAATGTTAGGAAGTGAAGGTTGAATATCGACAACCAGTGGGATTATTACAGCCACATGTGATTCCTTAATCAAAATGGAAAGTCATATTGATGGATTTTATTGTTGTATTTCCATTAATGGAAAGGAGTCACAAATCTATTTTTGTAGTTGTCGACATGTTGAATAAGAGTGCACATTTTATTCCATCTCGTACAACATATCAAGCACGTGACATAGATAGAATTTTTGTTAATGAAATTGTAAGATTGCATGGTGTACCAAGAAAGATAATATCCAATTGAGGATTGGTATTCACTTGACGTTTATGGACTAATTTCCAAGAAGCTTTGGGCACACAATTAAATTTTAGTAAAACATACCACCCCGAAACTGATGGGAAATCAAAAAGAATGAATCAAATTCTAGAAGATATGCTTCAAATGTATGTGATGGATCAAAATAAATGTTGGGAATAATTTTTACCATTGGTATAACTTGTGTATAATAAAAGTTACTAGAGTTTGATAAGGATGGCATCTTTTGAGTTTCTCTATGGATGACCATGTAGGACACCTTTGAGTTGGGATCGACTAGAAGATAGGGTCCTGGTGGGACCAGAAGTGATTCAAGAAATGGATGATCATATGCAAACTATAAGGAAAAGGATTAAGGAAGTGAAATACTGACAAAAGAGTTATGTATATGCACATCATATTGATCGTAGTTATGATGTTGGTGATAAAGTGTTTTTGTAGGTGAAGTTGCATAAGAGTTTGATTAAGTTTGGAAAGGGTGCTAAACTCTCTCCAAGGTTTGTGGGACCTTTTGAGGCTTTAGAAAGGAAAGGACCTATGGCTTACCGACTAGCCTTACCTGATTCGTTGAGGCATATGCATGATGTGTTTCATGTTTTATTTTTACGTCATTATATTTCAAATCCATCACATGTTATTGATTTGAGTTCATTGCAGGTATCAGACGAGGGTTCTCTCATAGTGGAGCCAATCCGCATACTGGACCAATGCACTCTATAGCTACTATGTCAATTGGTCGATCAGGTCAAGGTCCAGTGGGATAATTATAGTCCACATTCTGCCTCTTGGGAGGACACACAAGAGATTGTAATAAAATCTAAGTCTAATTGTTATGCCAAATGAATTTTTTTAGAAAGGGGTCTAAGGGAAATTAGACTAATTAAAATTTAGAAAAGGGAGAATAAAAATTAAGACATGTGCACAATGTGTGCATGAAATTAATAAAAAAAAAATTAATAAAAAGAAATTATTTCATGAGAGAATGGGTTGTCAACATAGAGTTAGAATCTTAATTCAATATAGAGATTCCTAATCAAACTCTAGTTGTAATTTAGTTAGGAGATACAATACGGGAGATCTTGGGGAATGGAGGGACAACTAGGATAAAATCTAGGAACTATGTGAGGGGGTGAGAAAAAATTCAAAATTTATTTAATTAAAATAAATTAAAACATCTGCAACTTGAGGGATGTGTGACATGTGTTGAGGGTGAATAATCTCTAATTTAATTGTTAAAAATTATTTAATTATGCATTAATTGACAAGTGTCAAGACAATTTTTCTTATATAAAAAATGAAGAGTAAAGAGGAAAGGACCCTATTGTTGGATGACTGAAATATTGTCAAAATTTCTTGTGACTACGTTTTCTTGTGTGAGTTGGGTTGCAAGCTTTGCGAAGAGGTGGAAGCCTCTCCTTCTGAGGGAAATCTTGAGCTATAGTTTCTGAAATTTTGTGTGTGACCCATTTGCATCTGGAGGGGCTAAGAGGGAAGAAGATTACCCCTAGCATTGGCTAGGAGGTATCGATGAAGTGATTGGATTAGCAGATGAAAAGAAGGATGTTGTGCAAGATTGGTTTTCAAGTTGAAGATCGACCTCTCATATTATCACTCTTCTCGTTATGGTATTTAAGATTTAGCTTGTGTTTATTTATTTATCATTACTTTTAATTTGAAAATTTTATCGAATGTGCGCCGAATCGATTAATGATTGATTACATTCAATTTTGTAAATTATGTACATCGCATGATCTTGGAACAAATTGAAACTTGTTGGAGAATATATCGACTCTGTGAACTATGAAATTTTATATTGAATGTGCAACTAATCAATTGGTTAAAGACTACATAATCATTTTGTAATTTATATATATAGGTTTTAAAATTACGCGTGGATTAAAATGGTTGAAATTCGAGACAATCTTCATGTATTATATATATTGTTGAATTATTTTAGCTGAGTTGTTACAATATTGATAACCATCGTATCCACAAATTTGTTAAAGTGTTCTTGTTATTAAACAAATGGCTTATTGACTAGTCTTTTAGTCTGCACATGAGAAGTTATATCGCCCACCTACGTCGTTTTATCCTTACTAGTCACAAGGGTTTTCATAAAGCATATATGATGACTCTGTAGTTATGAAAAGTACAGTTGTTGGCTCTAGGAAGTGAGGCTCTGCATAAATGTTAGCACATTCATATATATATATATATATATATATATATATATGCTCGTCGTTGGTGTCATATGTAAAATTCTCCTAGATTTTCTTAGACAATTTCCTCGAAAACACAATTGCAAGTTCACTATTTTGTATCTGAATTTCATATTGAATCTTTCACTATCCCATAACTCTTCTTGGCATTTCATTCACAAAAGTTTTTATTTCATCATTATGTATTGTGGAATGTCATCTAGTTGGAGCTTTACATGTAAGTTGTTGTGGGAATTGATCAGGTAGTTATGTTGAAATTCTCAATTTTTTGAATAGAATCGGATTGCCTAGCTCTGAAAACAAGTTCAAGAAGAGAGTAGATCATTTTTCAACATCCCCTATCGATTTTTATGCTAAGCAACTTTTTAGGATTCTGTGTAGGGAAAAAAAAACGAATTACCCTCCCAACGGATTCTATTTTGTATTACAGTGAAAATATTTTTCCTCTAGGCATGCATGCTATTTTTTTTAACCATACGAATTTTGATTTTCCACTGTGTAGTGTCGTGGTTTGGAGAAGAGGAATATCATTTTGCATGTATTTATGTTGGAGCACATTACCCTAACCATATACACTTGTTTCTTGGTTAGTAGAGTCGAAACTGGAAGTCGAATAAAGAAGTTTTAGCTTACAACACTTAAGTAGAAGATAGGAGAATGAAGTTGGGCATTAGACAAAATGACAGCTAGATGTAAGTTTTATTTTCAAACATAAAATACTAGCAACAACCACTTTTATGTAAAAAGTGGTTGTTGCTAGTTGACGACTGGCATGCATGGCCACAACCATGAACATATTTATACATTTTAAATTTAATAATTAAGTATTATTTAGTAATTACTTAATTATTATTTAAAATAAAATAATTAATAATTTAGTTAATATTATTATTAATTAAATCGTTTAATAATAATAATAATAATAATAATAAATAAATTAGAAATAATTTATTAATAATAATAAAATATTATTTAATTATTAATAAAT
>JZKD02S1731868.1:626781-637577 GCA_000966675.3 Picea glauca | reverse complement strand
AGAAATTATAATATTCATCCATTAGATTCAAAATTATAGTCATAATAAAATAGAGTCTCTGTAGATTGTTGCAGTATATTTCATTTCTTAAAAACATAAGTTTAATAATAGATACGTTGTTGTGGAAAACAATAACTCATTATCATTCATTTCATGTTTAATGAACATACTGTTAAACAATTGTCAAATTGACATATCAAATCTTGATAAAAAAAAATGAAAAATAGTCATTGGAAAGATAACAAAATTATTTACAAGTTTTGTTTTTACTGTAAAGTGAAATTCTAAATAAAAAAAATACTTTTGTATGCCAAAAGTTGAAGAACTTGTGAAAATACAGTTTTTTTTGTCATAAAACAAGCAAAAGTGTTACCCAGCTTCATGATTTTACCCCACATTGTTTTCATATTTTCGACACATTAGGATGGAGGGGACAAGTTCATCACATTGCAATGATGGGATATTTGTGTCACATTTTTTTCATGCAAATATTTTTTTCACATTGCTATGATGGGGATATGTTCATAAAATTGTGACAATAAGATATTGTTTGTCACATATTGATGACGATGAGAATATTGTGATGACTGGGCTATGTTCATCACATTGTGATTACAAGACATTTAAGTAAAAAGTGGATATGTGATGAACATAAATATCATATGTCCATTGTATGTCATATGGCTATGTTATGAACATAAATGTCATATATTCATCACATTACGATGAAAGAGGTATGTTCATCACCTTGCAACAACATGACATTGTTTGTCACATTATGATGACAGTATATTTGCGTCACATTGCGATGACGAGGATATGTTCATCACATTGCCACGATGAGGCTATGCTCATCACATTGACACGATGAGGCTATGCTCATCACAATGTGACAATATGTTTATGTTCATCACATTGTGACAAGCCTCGTAGAGGATATGTTCATCACAATATGTTTATGTTTATGTTCATCACAATATGTTTATGTTTCATCACAATCTGTTTATGTGATATGTTTATGTTTCATCACATTGCAATAGGCCTCATCGAGGATATGTTCATCACAAGATGTTTATGTTCATTACATTGCGATAGGCCTCATCGAGGATATGTTCATCACAATGTGACATAATGTTTATGTTCATCACATTGCAATAGGCCCATCGAGGATATGTTCATCACATTGCCATGATGAGGCTATGTTCATCACAATGTGACAATATGTTTATGTTCATCACAGTGTGACAATATGTTTATGATCAACACATTGCGTCAATATGGTTATGTTTGTCACATTGCGACAATATGGTTATGGTCATCACATTGTAATAGTATGGTTATGGCGAGCCATGGTCATCTATGGACAACAGTTGTCAAACATGGTTAACCATTTTCAACCATGGTCAACCAAAGTCAATCATGGTCATGGTCAACCAAGGTCAACAATAGTTATGTTCATCACATTATGACAATATGGTTATGTTCGTCACATTGTATGTTCATCATTTAAGGCTATCTTTGTCACAATGTGACAATATGGATATGTTCATCACATTGTAATGGTGGGCTATGTTCATTACATTGTGAGGACATGATATTTGCATCACATTATGATGAATGGATATTTGTGTCACATTGCGACGATGGGGCTATGTTCATAAAATTGCGATGACATGATATTGTTTATTGCATATTAATGACGAAGGGTATATTGTGTCGATGAGGCTATGTTAAACATAATGAAATGACATGACATTTAAGTAAAATGTGGTTATGTGATGAACATAAATATTGTATGTTCATCATAAACCAAGGTCAACCATAGTTATCTTCGTCAAATTGTGACAATATGGTTATATTTGTCACATTGCAACAATATGATTATGTTTGTCACAATGTATCTTCATCATATAAGGCAATGTTCATCACATTGTGAAAATATGGTTATGTGTATCACATTGAGACAAGTGGGCTATGTTTGTCACATTGCGAGGACAGAGTGTTTGCATCACATTATGACAATTGGATATTTGGGTCACATTATGAAGACAAAATATTTTTTTCCACATATTGAAAACGATGGGGATATTGCGACAACGGAGCTATGTTCATCACATTGCGACGATAAGAGATTTAAGTAAAAAGTGGTTATGTGATGAACAAAAATGTCGCATGTTCATCATATGTGATAAACATAAATGTCATATGTTCATCACATTGTGAAAAGATGACATTTATTTGCACCACCATAAGACGATGGGATATTTGCACCAAATTGCGACGATGAGGCTATGTTTATGACATTAATAGAAAATCATTGTGAACTCTGTAGATGAGGAATCATATTTTTTCTTAGGACATTGCGACGATGGGACTATGTTCATCACAAGGTCAACCAAGGTCAACCATAATTATGTTTGTTGCAATGCGACAATATGGCTATGTTCATCACATTTTATGTTCATTGTAAAAGGATATGTTTGCCACATTGCGAGAATATTTTTATGTTTACCACATTGTGAGGGTAGGGGTATGTTTGTCATAATGCGAGGATAGGATATTTGCATCACATTATTCCTATTGGATATTTCCATCACATTGCGATGACGGAGATATGTTCATAACATTGCAAAGATAGGATAATGTTTTTCACATATTTATGATGATGGCGGTGTTGCAGTGATAGGTCTATGCTCATCACACTAGGATGAAAGGACATTTAAGTAAAAAGTGACTATGTGATTAACATTAATGTTTTATATTCATCGTATGATCAATGTATGTCATATGGATATGTGATGAACATAAATGTCGTATGTTCATCACATTACAATAACATGACATTTATTGTGAAGACAAGGATATGTTGATCACATTGTGAGGAAAGGAAATTGTTTGTCACATTATGACAACATGATATTTGCATCACATTGCAATGATGAGGCTATGTTCATCACCTTGATAGAAAATTATCTTGAACTTTGTATATGATGAATTATATGTGTTCTAAGGACATTGTGATGATGGGGCTATGTTCATCACACTGTGATGATAAGATATTTTTTGTCACATAATATTGCGATGGGGATATAGCGATAATGAGTCTGTGTTCATCACATTTCGATGACCTGAAATTTAAGTAACAAGTAACTATGTGATGAACATAAATGTCCTATGTGATGAAAATAAATTTCCTATGTTCTTCGTATGTCATATGTCTGTGTGATGAACATAGATGTCATATGTTCGTCACATTGCAATGAAAAGAAATTTATTTCGAGGAAAAGGCTATGTTCATCACATTGTGACGACTTGACATTGTTTGTGACATTATGATGAAAATATATGTGTGTCACATTGAGGCAATGAGAATATGTTCATCACATTCCAATGACAAGGCTATGTTCTTCACATTGTGATAATATGGTTATGGCCAACCATGGTCATATATGGAAAACAATTTATAAACATGGTTAACCATTGTCAACCATGGTAAAGCACAATCAACCATCATCATGGTGAACCGAGGTCAACCATAGTTATGTTTGTCACATTGCGAGAATATGGTTATGTTATTCACATTGTATGTTTATCGTATAAGGCTATGTTTGTGACATTGAGACAATATGGTTATGTTCACCACATTACGACGATGGGACAATGTTCTTAACATTGCGAGGAAAGGATATTTTTGTCACATTTTAATGAATAGATATTTGGATCACATTACTTTGACGAGGATATGTTCATAACATTGTGCGAAAGGATATTGTTTGTGACATATTAACGATGACAGGGATATTGTGATGATGGGGATATGTTCATCACATTGTGACGATAACACATTTAACTGAACATTTGCTATGTGATGAACTTAAATGTCATATGTTCATTGCATTTCGTATGACTATGTGATGAACATAAATTTCTAATTTTTATCGCATTGCTACAATAGGACATTTATTGCGACGATAACACTATGTTCATCGCATTGCAACGACATAAACTTGTTTTTCACATTATGATGACAATATATTTTCATCATATTGTGAAGACGAGACTATGCTCATCACATTGTGACGACAAGGATATGTTCATCGCATTGATAGAAAATCATCTTGAAATTTGTAGATGATGAATTATACTTGTTCTAAAGACATTGATAGCAAATCTTCTTGATTTATACTTGTTCAAAGGACACTAATAGAAAACCATTTAATAATTTATAATTTTTATAAGAAAATTGGTAGCAAATCATTTGGAACCTTGCAGATGACGATTTATACTCATTCTAAGGACATATATAGAAATGAACTTGAAATTTGATGATGATTTATTGTTGTTATAAGTACATTTAAGTACAACACACATGGATAATAGAGTGTATACATTGCACTATGATACAAACTATGACCAATATACATCCATATATAATTTCTATATATTTTTCATCGATTTTGTTTGTCATGGGTGGGATAATTAACAAAATAAGTCTCTCACCCCCCCAAAAATAACTTTCATTAAAGACTATATATATATATATATATATATATATATATAAACTTTCATTAAAAGACATATACTTAAAAGAATAAGTTTCAGACAATCATTAAAAGATATATACTTGAAAGAATAATTTTCAATTTTTCAAGTTAATATTATTGAATTTTTTAAGTTAATATTATTGAAATTGTAATATGAAATTGAAAATTTTATTTGAAATTGTAATTTTTCATAATTAAAATTATGATTTTTCTATTTTACAATATCTTGAACTTCTAAAGTAGAAATAACCCTAACTATAACTCTAGCTCTAACTCTAACAAAAGATCCTAACCCTAACTCTTTTGAAATAAGCCTAACCATAATGCTAATAGGATAACCCTAACCCTAATATTGAAAAGAATAAATTTCACACAAGCATTAATTCTCAAACCATTTAAATAAAGAGTAGCATGGTCATTTATAACCATGCCAATTTTATTTTTAGTTATATTTAATATAAATATTTTTAAACAATGTAGAAATATACATATACTTAAAACTTTTCTTTCCTAAGTACTGTGAGATGGTGGGGATATTAATATTATTAAGATTATTTTTCATTAACATGAAACAAATTAAATGAAAAAATATGAAAAAATTATGAAGGATTAATGTGCCTACTTTAATATTGTTTTTTATTAAATAATAATTAGCTATTTTATAACCAAAATGTTTAAATGTTTTATAGTTGAGTTATATAACAATTTTTAAAAACAAATAAAACTAATTTAAATTCATCTTAAATTTAAATTTAAATGTTTTAAAGTATGACTTTTTTATTTTATTTTAAAATCTTTTCAATTTCTAAAATAGAAACAAACCTAACTCTAGTTCTAAAAAAAGATACTAACCCTAATTCTATAGGAATAACCTTAACCTTAATTTTAATAGAAATAACTCCAATATTAATCTTGACTCAATATAATAATCATTATTAATAATAATTAACCTTAATAACCCTTAACAATAATTAACCATAATATCTTTATAAGATTTTAAGCTCAATTTCTCACATCAAATACAATGCAATGAGAACACAAATTTTAAAACTCATAAATAAATAAATGTAAATTAAACGCAATAGTTTTCATTAAAAAATTAAACCATTTTCCTAAAAAAATCATAAATAAAGGCATACATAAAGAAATAGTTTTGATTAACATATTGAACGTTTAGTCGGTGTCTCCCTAGACCTCTCCGTGGCTAATCCACTCTCATAAAAATTAAAAAGTAAATGTTAAATGGTGGCGTTCCACTTCTTTTCTTGATATAATTACACGTGGTATCAGTGTAAAATGTAAAATGTAAAAGAACAATAATGAAGAGGTAAATGTTAAAATTGAAGTAATTTTCTATGGATTTGTTAAATTATGTTCGTGGCAAATGAAAACTCAGTTTAGTAATTTGTTAATTCTGTTTAGTAAAAGTGAATATGTTACATTTTCAATTCTGAACTGTGAAATCAAATTTGATAATTAAAAGGATGATTAATCCATCAATTCCAATAAGGAACTATCGGCATAATTACGTCGAAAGACGTATACCTATTGACAATGGGCACAATTAATCAGTTTTTAATCTAAAATTCTAATCTAATGGTTAACAATTGAAGATGTTGGCATATTCTTAGTCGTCCTCCCAAATCAATGAATGTGATTTATTCTTCATAACTTCCTTGTATTTCTGAATGCATCTGTTACCCTGTTTACTTTTTAACATTTACCTAATCATATTAAGAAATTACTGTAGCACTATATGATTGCCACGTTTAAATGATTAACCTTTCAAATTACCATTTAGATTTCCTCAACTGTCCAAGCGTTTCATTTTCTGGCTGCTTGTGCATTTCATTTTCTGTCTTTCCTAACCTATCCACGTTTCATTTTCGCCACGGATTTCAACTGTCCACCCATTCTCTACCGCCGATTTCCTTAGCTGTCCCCACATTTTCTACAATTAAAACATCCCCTTTCGGCGTTCTCAGCCGCGAAATAACGGCCGTGCTAGTAAATAAAAACTGTTAGACATGGCTACACAATTGACTGTGGATTTTTGGCGTTTTCGTGGAGTAGTTGACTCATTGTTATGTATGACCCATCTGCGTGAGCTCTCCTCTAGGCGTCTTGTGTTATGTATTTCGATTGTATTCATCACATGACTTATTACTTTTCACTCGGTGCTTACTTCCTGCTTGGATTTTGGAAACTTGGTCTCGGGTGTTGTCCCTAGGCTGTTTATTGAAATTGGATTTCCTGAGTGTAAATTTGTAATTTGCGACATAAAATGTATGTATTGGTATTTAATTGCATGTTCTATCCTTCTTTTACTTATTAAAGTTCCTTTAAGTATATCGAGACTAGAGTCAAACTATTATCTCAAGGATATTGTGGGATATAAGTGTAATTATTAAAGAGTATATGGTGGGATTTAAATCATAATTATTTAATGGAATATATTGAGATTAAGTTGTAAATTATTTAAATATTAAATGATTATTAATTATTAAATTTGTAATTGTTTAATTATTAAATGTTATAGTTAATAGAATTAGAGTTGGAGAAGTAATGAATTCCCTTAAAATGTTAAGAGTTTTTAATTTAATGTTAAATATTGGAGGAAGGTTTTTGACTCAATATATTTAGCAATCACATTATATTGGGTATTGTTAACAAAATTTTCATATTTAGTTATTGGACTAATTGAATATATTTTTTTAATTATAGTTGGTAGTAATGGAATTAATAAAATAGTCATTTAATAAATGGGTAATGAGAGGTTTTACTACATCGTGTTTCAATAAGCCATTACGACATCGTGTAATGAGAGGGTATTGGGTAGGTGGCATAAATTGTCCTTGTTCTACATGTGATTTATGGTTTGGGATTCCATATTTTATATATTAGTTGGATATCATTTAAATAGTAATAATTTATGTGTTTATATTATTGATTCATTTTAATTAATGTAATATTGACTATTAGTTAAATTTTTATTTGGAAAGAAAAGCATAACTTTCTTTCTAATTAAATTGAGCCTTATACCTATGGAAATTAAGTTTTGATTTTCTTAAATCTTGGAGTGAAATTACATATGGCTTAACATACTAAATTAATATAAAGTTTAGTGCATTGGTTGTGAAACCATAATCAAGGATTGAAAATTGATAACACTTTACTCTTTATTGCGTCTATAGATAAATTATTGTTGAGTGTCAGTCTTAAGTAATTTCTTGAAAAGATGAATTGTGATTTTCACAACAATGTATTCAGAAAAAGGAACGATTTAAGGTTTTATATTATGGATTTATTGGCATTGGCATTACTAAATATGGTGTAAATTGTGCAACCTTAGGAAAAGTAGGTAGACAAAATTACATGCTTACCTTGTTGTTATACCTTTGGAATTATTGTTAGATTATCATTTAATTATTGAAGAATGGATTTTTTTTGCATAGATGATATTTTTCTATATTTCCTTGTTGAATTGTTCTAATTAGTTGCATAAATTGACAAGTTACTCTGAAATTAAAAAAAAATTGAAGATTTTTTTTTAATTTTTTTTTATGCTACATTCATTGTATTTGCTTACACATTGATGTTCAGTTTATTGGTGGGATGTTTCAAAGACAATGTTGTCCAAACAAGGGCACAAATAAATAATAAAAAAAATAAAATGCAGAAAAGGAGAAGGAAAATTCAAGACCAAATGTAACAGAAACAACTAAGCAACATCTAGTTGTAAATTCAACAAGAAACTCTCCACAGATGACATATAATGTATAAATCATATTATTAAAAAATATAAGATAAAAAAAGAAAGACCGAAATTGTATGCAAAAGTGAATGAACTAATGGATTCATTTAGTTCATTTAATATATCTTGTATCCCTAGAGAAAGGAATCAGAAAGACAAATCTTTAGCATTTGTTGCATCATTATTTAATCTAGACGGTCTTCAAAACAAGAATACTTTTCAAGTGAAAAGAATCTTCAGGATCTCAGTTCCTAACAACAAGAATATTTTCAAGTATTTGAAAATGATGAACGGTTGAATGAATTTCTTTCCTATGAAGGAGAAATTGAAGAAAGCATTGCATTGATTTCAAAAAGTTGTGTCAAATATGAATCTGTTTTCAAAGGAGATGATTAGACCAAATATTTGGAATAAGAATAATCTACATGAAAGATACAACAAAATCAAAAGATAAACATCGGAACTGAAATTTCTCCAAAATATTTGAATCTTGGGACTGATTACACACTAAAAGAAGTTGATCAATATACTGCTTTGTTTAAAGAATATTTTGATTTTTTTGCGTGGAGGTATGATGATATCAAAGCATATGATAAATCAATATTCCAACATATTATACCACTAAAAGAAGGGGCTAAGAAATTTAAACAAGCGTTGGGAATAATAAACCCCAATTTTAAGCCCCTGGTGAAAATAGAACTTGAGAAATTGAGAAAAGATGAAATAATTTTCCCAACCAGACTTTTGGAGTGGCTTTCCAATCTAGTAATTGGAAGGAAGAAAAGTGGAGAAATCCGCTTATGTGTTGATTTTCAAGATTTAAAAAAAGAAAGTATAAAAGATAATTATTCTTTTCTAAACATGGAAATGTTACTCCAACAAGTTACTAACTCAACTCTCATGTCCATGTTAGATGGTTTTTTCAGGATATAATCATGTCCTTGTTGTAGAAAAAGGCATGTTCAAAACTACTTTCATCACACCATGGGAGACATATGCATATGTTTGCATGCCATTTGGTTTGAAAAATGATGGAGCAACCTTTCAGAGGGTTATGGATCATGCCTTCAAAGATTAATCGAAAAATTCATGGTTGATTACCATGATGATATCACTGTCTATTCCAAGATAAGAGAAAATCATATTGATCACCTAAGAGAAGTTTTTGAAAGATGTATATTATTTGGAATTTCTCTAAATCTTAAGAAGTGTTTATTTGCAGTCTTTGAAGGAAAATCATTGAGACACATAGTCATCAAGGAAGGAATCTATATTGATCATGAAAGATTAAAGTTTATTAATAAATTAAATATACCAACATCAAATAAGGGAGTTCAATCATTCTTTGGAATAATAATTTTTGTGAGAATATTTGTTCCAAACTATGAAACAATTGTCAAAACAATAAATTTGTTGGTCAAAAAGGACCAAAGATTTGAATGGACTCAAGATATTCAAAGATCTTTCAATAATATCAAACATGCAATTACAACTTCCCTAGTGTTGATAAGCCCATATTTTAACAAAGAATTTATTAAATATCAGAAGAGACTATTGCTTCAATTTTAACACAGTGAAATCGTAAATGAGAAGAACTCCCAATACACTTCATGAGTAAAACCTTACATGATTATGAGTTGAAATACTCAGATATAGAGAATCAAACGCCTGTTGACCAAAATTTGGTATTTATATTTTCCCACTCCTTGGATTCATCAAATCTTTTATACTAAAAGAAGACATTTTTGAACTTTTATAATTTCATTCTAAGCCCTCAGTCTCAGCTTCGCCATGCATTTTTCATATCAAAAATTTGTTTCTGTATGCTTAAGTTATTCAAGATTTGGTCTAGAGTTCCAATTTTGAAGAATATTTCTAAGTATTATGTTCTTCTATCTTTTTTTGAATTTTGGCTAAGTATTCTTATCACTTATTTACCTCACCTTCCATCTTCACACTAAACATTTTTTCTCTTTTCACCACTCTTCTCCATATGCTCCACTAGTCTCTACACTTAGACATTTTTTGGATTCTTCCTTCATCTCCTCATCAGGTTCGCGGGTTGGCGGACTCATACATTCCCTCATTTTCTCACACCTCCTCAGTTTCCAACCCGCTATCTGTTAGGATATTTAGACACTTAGGAGTTAGTTAAGATCTACTTGGTCTAATATGTCGTTAGGTAAAAGTGTGTTTCTTTAGTATGCATTAGTATGCATTTGTAGTTAGGCAATCTGATGGTCACGATGTGTTCCCGACATAGAGTGATCCGACGATTCATACTCTCCTTGATCTTAACGACCATTGATCCGTGGCTTAACACCCGATTGGTCCATGATATCTATTTAAAGAGCATGAAGGGTCATTTTCCGATGATCGATTGTGAGAAAATATCTTGTAAAATCTCTCTGTAATCTTTTTCTTTGCATTAATAAACTGCTCCAAGTGGTCGCGTTGGTTGGGGCCATGGATGTTTCCCCGTAGGGGTTTTACCACGT
>JZKD02S1731868.1:565032-610061 GCA_000966675.3 Picea glauca | reverse complement strand
CTCAACAGAGAATTAGAAGGAAAAGTATAAGTAAGAGGCTAGGGCACACCTATTACTCATTCTGGTTTTGGATTAGCATTTGCTATTGCTCTTGAGCATTCAGTTTGGGGGTTTTTCTGTACAAACCCTTGTGAGCAACTCAGGGGTGAAATATCCACTCACCTTGTTCCGCAGCTTGGTCTCAGGGATGAAAGACTCCTCAACACCATTCTAGTCTTAGCCCATCTCCATATAGCGCTTCAGAAGGTAGCAAGTCATACTGTTCTTGTGTTTCCAGCAAGGGAACACCATCATCTAGAGGGAGGTTCGATCCAGCTTATCCTGAGGGCCTGGGGCCATTCCGACAGTTGGGTTTTGTTTGCAGGGGTAGGACCATCAATTTGAGGGATTTTCTGGAGGGTTATCATCATTCTACATTTGTCTGCAAATTGGGACGTCTTGGAGCCATAGGGGACGTCCTGTAATTCAGTAAAACTCAGATCTAGGGATATCTGCTTGAGATCTGAGTCCGAAACTTCTCCCATGGGATTCTCATAGCCCGATCTATATTCTTGGAGAGTTTTAGAGCATTTGGAGGCCTCCTTCATCAGGGTCGAACCAACTAGGGTTTCAGTCATCCAGTGGGGCACCCCATTCAGTGGGAAATTTAGATCTACGGGGTTTAAGAGTGAATTTGGGAATTTAGACATCTGGGTTGTCCTTACAGTTTCCCTATCTATCATTTGGCATATTTCTCGGGATGATTGGACACTTTTGGTAGCAGGGCAGAATTTTTGAGGGCTTCAACATTCTAGCAGGACGTGGAAGTTTCTAGCTTGGAGGTTGAGCATTAGTACGGCTCAGATCTGCTTGATTCAGTCTTCATTGTACATCGAACCTTTGGAGGCTTATTTTGTATTGTCGGAAGCATTTTGTAGCAACTCATATCTATTGCTTGTACGACCATCTGAGGTTTATGCCAGATCGGCCATCTATGGTATTGATCTTACATTTCTCATAATAAAAAGGTCAGATCTTTGCTTGTGCTTCTACATCTTGAATATATTGTGATCTCCATGTGTTGATGAATCTTGTATGCACTTAATAACTCAATAAATGAGTAGTAGTTAGTGATTCCAAGAAAGAATTTGGCTTGGGATCATTACAATCCAGTACTAGGATAACCATTCGAATGCCAACCCATTCTTCTAGAAGATTCCATTCAAGAAGCATCGAGAATTCATCCTTTTCCATGCTTTAGAAAGAGTTTGCACCCTAGCAGTTCAACACAGTGCAAGATGTTCACACCCTAGATTAAGGCAGCCTACGAGAATGGGTCATTCTTGCAGCCAAATGTATTAGCATCCTGTGAACCTTCTTCAAAAATGAGGTTTTTGTGAAGAGATGAAAGTAACTTTTTCTCAAGAGAAAGTTCTTATGAAGATATTGAGTACACCATCATCAATACATCATCATGACGACCAAAATCATGGGTAGCAAAATTCCCCCTAAAGTATGAGGTTGGAACCAGTGACAACTGAAAGACTTTGTAAGTTGCATGTGTGTGTCAGAAACTAGGAGCACATCTAATCGGAAACCTGTGAACAACCAAGCATCTGCAGAATATCATATATACCAATTCTGAGGTAGGCATTCCCATACTCAGATCATAGATGGATGACATTGTAGACATAGGTCATGGCCACCAATCATACATTGTGGATCCATGCCATCAAAATATAGCATATCCACCAGGAATACACTGTGGATCTATGCGAGAAATTTCAAATTAAGATGACATAGCCACGAGACATACACAGTGGATCTATGTGTCGCAAATTGTACATACTCCATCGCAACCTAGATCACAGAGATGATATCCAGGGTCTTTAATCTCGTCGCCCAAAGTATGAATCTAACCAAGTGATTACATGTGTTGAAGTCGAACATGGCAGAAACCACTTGATTACCGGTCATTGATGAAACCATTAACAAGTGCGAGGGAAATCACCATTGATGTCAATGACTCCCAAGGTACCCTAGTACAATCCATCGAGTGCGAATAAATGAGTTGAAGTTGAACATCCGATGGAATCTTTCGATCAGGGGTCAATGATGTGAACCCACTGTCAAAAGTGAGGAAACCTACCATTGAGACATGCAATCTCCAAGGTACCAAATAATTTCTAAGTCTTGATTCTGGATAATGAGCTAAAGTCAATGAAACAAAACTCGTCACAGAAGGGCCTTGATGTATCCCCCATCAATGACACGAAATGAGTAACAGATTTTGAAGGTGAAGCAGAGTATGATGTGAATTGAACTAGACACAAGGAAGGCTGACACAAAGAGAATGGATAATTGCAGATGGCCGACTCAATATAGGTTTCAAATGGACTTCTCTTGAACATATGAATGACACAACCAATGATCTTCCATCATTGACTCAAATACGACACAGGGAATGACCTTGTAGCACATCGAATGAGAGACAAATGGATTTCCCAAACCAACTTCAAATGATGAATAGGGGGTGTCATGTTCAAGAGCGACACTTACTGCCAATCAATACGAAGATGAAAACATATCCCTTTCCCAAATTCCCCCCCACCATTTCTGGCAAGTACCTCTTTATTTTTACACAAGCTTGAGGAGGATAACATATGCTTGTTGATGTAAGCTCATCCTTTGGACGAGTCCCTCAGAGTATGTTTAATGAACCCTAAGAAGGAGTGGTTCGGTCCCATTACGGGTCTGTCGATGTTTGTTTAACGAGTCCAAAGATAGAAAAATCGAAGGTTTTTCATGATTATAGAGTTTGGAAAACACTTAAAAGAGAAATCTCTCAGTTCCTTTTTCGTAAAATAGTTTGATGAGACCGAAAAAGAGAAAAATTATCGCCCAACATATGCTTTCTTCAAATACTTTAACGAGCGTGAAAATAGCAAGGTCGCTCGACTATCTTTTCATGTTTAGAGAGTCTGAAAAGAGCTTAAAGAGGACTCCAGGGGGGTTCCTTTTTCGTATAACCTTGTTGAGCCTAAAAAAGTGATAAAAGTATGCTCAATCATGTTCTCATGTATTTGCGAGCGCAAGAACGGACAAAAACCAAGCTCGAGGTTTTATACAAAAAACCATAAAAAACAATAAAAAACACGCGATGTCAAAGAAAAACATGTCTGCATCCCTGTATTTGACCATCAAAGTTGTTACACCTGCAAAAGTTACACTCAACAAGGCATTAGGGCTTAGGTTTTAATACATACATAATCATAAAAAATTAAATGACATAGTAAAAGTAAATAAAAAGGAGTAAATACTCTTTTTACCACATCATTTTTACCTTTCCACTATTTGAGCTCAAAAACCCCTCTTTTACCCTCAAAGTTCGGCATCATATTGTGGGAGTTACGAGTGTCCATTCAGTGAGCTGTCAGCGACAGTGAGGTAGGCTCTTTGTCCTTAACACTTTCATGGTTTAATTTTGCAATTTCATTGGTTAAAATGTCATTATTCATTTGATTTTCCAAGCCCTACTTGTGCGCTTCCATTCTTGCAAGCAGGCTACATGGGACCTGCGAGAATGGGGCATTCTCACAGGTGACCCTAAGGCAGCCTACGAGGTTCTCACACTGTGCACACAGGGCACCTGCGAGAACTGCAAAGCTCAAAAAGTTTTTTAAAATTTATCCAATGAAAGAGAATGAACTCATGAAAAAAGTTGCTAATCTTCTTGTTGTACCTTTTATCCAGATAATTGGCCATCAAAATGGTGCTTGAATGGCGCAAAAGGGAGCACGAATAAGACAATGCAAATGCCAAAAATCATCCACCTACAATTACTTCTTTGAGAGACTGTGGATTCCTGAAGTACTTTCATATCCCAGGAATGAGGGCCCAAGTCAGGTTGTTAGAGTACCTGGTGCATATGTGGGACCCTGATCAGTAGGTATTTCATGTGGGGGTCCACACACTGTCCTTAGATATTGAGGACATTTACTTTTTGACGGGATTGTCATTGTGGGGGTACTATGTGAGCCTGACTGGTAGCAGAGGTGGTGGGCTAAAGATGAGTGAGTACTTCCATTTACACTGTGTTCCCAAGGCTGAGAGAAAGAAAGGAAAAGTAGCTATCTGGGGGGTACGGTATTTGACCCTCCATACTATCCTATTCACCATAGCTTGGATGGCTGGGAGTTTTTCCCCTCACATGGCATTACAAAGTTACTTCCAGTATGCTATTGAGTGTACTGAGCCTCAGGTGTTCAACTGGGAAGATGTTGTGCTTCGCAGTATAAAAAAGAAGTTGACCAAATGCAGACAAGGTGACCTGAAGCAATTTGGGTACGGATATTTGTTGGTGTCCTTATTCCTTGAGAGGGTCCCATTACTGAGGCTGCAGGTTGAGTGGAATTTACCGGCTCCTAGGGATCCAAGGATGTTGAGATGGTGTCGGCTCATGGCCTGGCACGTAGCAGGACTGATCATCAAGTATGATGATACTTTCTTTGACTGGCTTCAACCACAGATGTTGATGGTTGATGACTATGCTTATGCCGGGTTGGATTTCTGAGGATATCCATACTTAGTACTGCCAGAGGATGCTCAGTGGGGGGACACATTTTTCTCTTTTTAAATGTTTTGAATTTTATCATATCCAAATGTTTTTTTGTTTTATATGTTCGTCCAAAGACTAATACAAAAATTCATTTTTTATAACACAGACATTGGACCTTACCGTCCTCCTGGTACTTCTCCCATTCAGCAGTGAGGAGAGGTAGCAGCAACGCCACAATATGCCGAGGATTATCAAGTGGTGGAACAAAATCTGGAGGGCTCGACAACAGATATTCCAGACATGCCTCTGGAAGAGGTTCCACAACATGACCAACATCATACTGTAGGAGTATCAACATCCATGAGTCCACTGTTCCATAGGGTTGCTCAGGCAGTCGTGTGTTATCGTGAACGTCATCCATGACATCACTTTGTAGAGGCTATGATCTTTGGATTTTGATATTTTGGTCTTCGGACAAACTTTTTGTAAAAAACTCTTTTGATCGTTATATATACAGATGACTTCTACCAGTTTACCTTATATTGTGTGAATATTGATGTGATTGATTTATAAATGATTCAAATGTCTATCCAATACATAATTATCCAATGCATCTGTTAATGTATTTAGACATCTAGGAATATGTTGATATTCAATGTGATCAAAATAACGTTCCAAGAGGCGAATTCGAAAATACATTCGTAATAAAGTAGGACTTTGAATAGCGTAGATATTACTTAAATGTAGTACTACAAGCTGAAAATCAAGTCGCAAAACCAAATGACGAATTCCGAGCGATATAACATCAACCAATAATTCAATAGCGGTGCTATACTCTGCAATGTTGTTGGTCGCATGGCCGAGACACACACCTCGTAAGGAGATAAGTTCATTTGTAGGGATGTAAATTTCCCACGTAGCGGAAGCAAGGTTCTGAGTACTATGGCTAGCGCCATCAGTGAAGCCAATATAGGGTAGCGAAGACTCCGACATTTGGAAATCAAACACAACGTCACATAAGGGTAGAGACCAGATAACGACAAAAACAAACTATAGTAACACACAAAAAGTATGATACATTAAAAATACAAGTACTTGTGCACATATGACTTTATGCATAGTACTTCTTCAAGTACAACCCATTCCTGGGTTCACTCAAAGGGATACCATCGTAATCTACCAACTCATAAGCTCCTTTTTCCAAAACTCATCGAACGATATAAGGACCTCGCCACATGGGTTCGAATTTCCCAGTTCCTAACATATATCGATCTTGTTCATAGAGAAGAACAATATCACCTTCGGAGAAAACATGAGGCTTGACATGCTTGTCATATTGGGCCTTGACGCATTTTTTCTGAGCTTCTATGACTAGGGTGGCATCACGTCGAGTTTCATTTAATCACATAAGATACAAAAGACGTTATTCCTCAGTTGATGTGTTGGGTAGGAGTTCAGCAGCTAGTTTTAAATAGGGTATCTCACATTCAATAGGGAGAATGGCTTCCACACCATAGACTAACCAAAAAGGTGTAAACCCAGTAGCGGACTTGACAGATGTTTGGTATGCCCACAATGCCAAAAACAAGATTGTGTGCCAACTTGTTTTATGAATCCCTATCATTCGTCGAAGCATAGTTATGAGAACTTTGTTGATTGCTTCGACCTGGCTGTTGGCTTGTGGATAATAGGGCGTTGAGTTATCATGGCGAAGACCCAACTTTTCAGTAAGTTCGGACATCATAAAATTCCTAAAGTGGCTATTGTGATCAGTTATGATATCTTGGGGAACACCAAAATGAGCTATGACATGATTAAAAAGAAAAAATGTTGCGGTCTTTCCAGTGTTGTCAAATGTTGGCATCGGCTTGGCCCATTTTGTAAAGTAATCAATGGATACAATAATGTAACTATGCCCCCCGGCCAAGTGAGGGTGACATGTCATGAAATCGATGCCCCATGTCGCAAAGGGACCAACTAAGACCACAGGATGTGACGGAATTGAGATCCGTTGGTAGTTCTCAAGAGTGTGTTTCTCCAGAAAGAGGATGGAATGATGATGTCCATCGTTCCAAGGGGTGTCCTCCATGAAAAACATGATCATCTCGTCAGTGGGAAAAATAACACGAAAAGGATCGGGAGACAACTCATCAAGAGAGGTGGTAGAAGGTGTTGTCGATTGAATGGCCTGATAGGCGGATTCAACTGGACTTAACGACATTACGTCGCTGAAACGAAGATGATCTCCAGGGTCAGGTACTATCTAGGGGTCATGAGATGCAGGATGTTCGTGAGGCATGATGGAGATCATGTTGATGGAAGCAACAGACGACCATGGAACATCGGGCGGTGGAATGGGGAAAGTATACATTAACGAGGAGTCCTTTAGAAGGCCTACACTGACATTCTCATAACCTGGGGGGGGTTTTAGAAATAAACGACACATTGCCAGTACGATATCAGAATTGAAGAAGGCAAGTTGGTCGATGGTAACAACCTTTCCTTGATGAGGGAAACGTACTACATGGAAAAGTGTCGACACAACGGCACACATGGAATCGATCCAGCTACGGCCAAGCAAAATATTATAATCAAGGGGAGCGTCAAATACTTCTACTTGAACTTGGACCGTCTTACCTTCTAACGTGATGGGCAACGAAGGAAGAACACCGTAGGGATTAAAACTAGATCCATTGAAGGCTTTAAGTGTGTTTTGTGATTCATTCAAAGAAGGAGAGCCAATGTCTTTCCAACAAGCAAGAGACATGACACACGTCGAGGCACCCTCGTCAATAATGGTTCAACAAATGTTCTTGTCTGAAACAACAACTTGTATCTGGAACGCAAGTTGAGGAGGTAACCTTGGAATTTGATATTCCAAGTAAAATATTATTAAATTTGTGTACGTCGGGTCAATTCCACCGATAGATTTCAACAGTTCCTTCTGTTGTGCGGGACAAGTTTGAAGGACTTCAAGGGCTGACATCGCAGAAGGTGCTTGGGCCAGATCTTCAACAATGTTGTAGTTCTGGGCTGTACGAGCATGAGGATTGAAAGACGATTTTCGAACGACACCCTTTGGGGGCGGTCACAGGACTGTGTCAAGGCTCGATCATTCGAGGTGAAGAGGACCATTAATAGGTGGAGTCACTAGAGAGGGTTGTACCAAAGAAGGGGGTAAATCGTCAACCTTCTCCTTAGAGGGAGAATAATCTTTGGCTTGAGTAGTGAGTGCAATGTTGTTCTGCTTAGAATCACTAGTACACATCAAAACATATGATGTAGTAGAAGAGGAGGGTTGGTCATGAATGACCAACTGAGCCTGTTGTTGAGACGGGAAGGGTTGGGACAAGACAACCGGTGAAGGTGATTTTGGGCCTCCCTGAAGGAACTTAATGACCTCGGCACATCGTTGAAAATACTTCGTGTAGTGATCATCACACAGATAAGGAAAGAGTATCATGGTTTGTGCTTATCCCGATCATCAACAAGGGTAGTTTTGGTTTTCTCTTCTTGAGGATTATTTTTGCCCTCCTTATTCTTGCCTCTCCCCTTTTTAGATTTGTTTCTACCGGCTGGGATAGATTGAACAACATTTACCTCAGAAGTCTTTCTGGTGGGAGTGGCAGGAGACGGAGAATTTTGAACATTAGAAGAAGCAAATTTAGGGTTTTTGCTTGAAGCGGAATGTGATTGGGTTTGGCCAGTTCCAATCACACTGTCAGCCGCATGCGAGGCAGCTGGAGTAGTTGAAGTGCTGGAAGTATTGGGATGAGGTAAGTCAGGTAATAAATCATAAAGGGTTCCCGTTTGTGAATAAACGAGGTCAATATACTGAGCATGACTTATAGCCTGCTCTTCCGTGACTATGCCACCCATGGCAGTGTCCTTACCGATTTCATTCACAAATGATTTTATAAACCATTCTACCAGTAACTAATCAGGGAGCTCAAGTTTATTGAGACGATGTCTCCTTCGCCACTCATGAATGTGATCAGATATATGAGTGCCTTTAGTCTGTTTGAAGGAAGTCAAAATCTCGGTTCTCATGTCATAATGGATCGATAACTGGTAATGCGTAAGGAAAGTCATAGCTAGGGTGTTGAAATCAGAGAAGAAACCTCATGGAAATTCGATATACCACTTCACAACATAACCTGTAAGGGTTCATTGAAAAATACGTAAACAAATAGAGCCATCCATCAACGAGTTGGATGAACACCATAGGTGAAAAGTCATAACGTGATTGTTCAGGTCCTCTCCCACTTTGCCGTCGAATTTAGAAATGTCCGATGGAAGCTTGGATGGTATAACAGGCCATTGGGGAGAGTGACGAATAGGATCATTTAAGATCCTTGACAAATATGGAAGATTCAAAGTGGTGAGAAAAGGTAACTGTCGATTCACCTGCGGGTACTGGTGGCTTTGGGGAGGAAGCCCTGCCGGCAAACTAGTAGGACCATAAGTAGTCTGCATATAATGTGAAGATCCAAGCATATTCGGTGGTGGTTGAACAATATAGTAACTCATCATATTATACCCTGGAACAGGGGCTTGAGTTTGAGCATTCGCCCCCCAAATGGAATTGAACGAACCTAGATATGGTTGGCCCATGCTAGGGGGGGTTATGGACGCAGCTGGAAACTGCTACCCCCTAGTCGATTGAGAAGGATTTTGGATCAAATGATTCCAATATTGGGCCAAGGACGGAGGTATGTTTTTCCCATAAGGTGGGGTCAGTTCTCCCATTGAAGGTGGTGTTCCAATTGGAAGTTTCCAACTGAGAGGAGGTTGAGTTATACTACCTTGATGAGATTTTCCACTAACCGAAAACTGATATGTTGGAGTGAATGATGGAGTAGCGCCACTAGGATTAGGATTGCTAGTAGAAGATGAATAAATTCCTCCAAAAGAAAATTGAGGGAGTGTTGGAACAAAATCGGGAAGAAAGTGCCTAGAAGAAGAAGGACCACTAGGAGAGCCGGATGGAGTTTGCGCAGGAGTAAGAATAGAAGCATTCAATGCATGGTATCTAGGTGGTAGTGTCGGAGCGACGTTGGGTGTTCATGGTGTGTTGATGGGAGAAAGACTATCCGTAGGTAACCTGGTTGGAACACTCGTAGTAGTTGCAAGATGGGCCATTTTAGCAGGGACGGTAAAGTGATAAGTGGTAGTCAACGGTACTGTCTCTGGACTAGAGATTTCATAAATCACAGGAGGATTAATTTCAGAAATGACAGGTGAACCTGGACCAAAAAGGTCTCGTCGGAAAACACCTGTAGACCAAAAAGGATCTTGGCCTTCTATACCGGGAAAGGGTCCAATTAGAGATCTGGAATACACAACAATTAAGTCTCCAGAAGAGTCTGCTCGCATAAAACATCTCTCAGAATCGGGGTGAAGTCAAAATTCCTCTCGAGTATTTGTAATTTGAAAACATTCTAGAGAGTCAGTTCATTCCACTTGTGGTGTGATGACGAATGTGGATTCACTTCGTCGAGGAGAGCCCTCAGGTGTACTTGTAGGCAAGGGTTGAGAACCTTCCAGATGCTCTGGAGATAAACCCTGCATTCTACGTGAATGATGTGGAGGAGCTATTGTAAACAAGTGAAAAACTTCACAAAGAAAATCCTATGGTCAACTTCGAGAAACAAACAACACGCGCTAGTAAACAAAAATCTAGGAAGCAACACCAAGCAAACAAGACCTTCTAATTTCGAAGCCACTAGTTGGTGATGAAATCCAATGTCGCAACAACGAGACGGGAAGGGGCAGGGCTAGGGTGGAAAAGTTACACTGATGACCTGCTTAATGGACTTACACCCTAGTGCAAGCTCCCACACATAATCGTGGGTATACCCTCCAAGGAGCCCGAGTGAGTTTGGTCAATGTCAATTCCAGGTACCGTTAAGACTTTCCCCTCCACAGTCACCTCGGGTAAGAACCTAGAGAGATAGGCCACTAAGTTCACCACCAACAACAATAAATCCTAGGGAGACAATCGACAGTCCAATCCACATGCAAGGGTAGGGTATCTAGCCCGAAATCAACTCAAAAGGCTTCCACTCATCATTGTGGGTATACCTCTGAGTGATCCCCATAATACGTGCAATCTCTACACCAATATCAACAAAGCAGGGTGAGTAACTCTGCCAATATCAATGCGACCTCGTGTTTGACCCTTGTGTGAGAAGGGCTTCCCAGGACAGGATGTTGCAAATGGAATTTAACACTCCCTAACACAAGATTCTATTGTGTGTTTTGAGCTTTCGAAGAGTGTATCTCTCTTCCTACTCCAAAGCACTAGCCTAGCTAAATGTTGGTGTAATAGATCCCTAGAAAAGAGTTACTAGATAAATTTTATGATTACGCAGTGTTAATAAGAGCTGTTGTTTACTCAAAGGAAGCGGAGGTGAAACTTATGTTGTATGACTCTGACCCAACAATGCAAGGATGAGAATGAAATGTATCACTTTTCATTCAATGAATCCTATGTATGGGAGAGAGAGAAAGTTTTCCAGATCAACCTTGAACTACAATGCAAAATTTCCTTTAAAATGCAAATGCAACAAATCACGCATCAAATGAAAATTCTCTATTGCTTCCTTTTCAACAATTTCAACAATTGATTTTCAATGTTTTCGAAGACGAAAAAGATTTTTTGAAAGAAAAAATTTTGTTCACTTTTCAAAAATGACCCTCACTATGCCAATGAGAGTACAGAAAATAAAAAAACCACTGAACAAACAATGATAAACACCCAATCCACTCTTTCAATGAAAACAAAAATAAAGAGCAAACCGATATAGTCTTTTCAATCGCATAAGAAAAATGATATTTCAAACAAAGCAAATGATAAAGACCAATAAAAATCAACTTTCTACCAATCACTGGTCATTAACTAATCAAACACACTCAGATTCCGAAATCAGAGAGTATGGTTTACCAAGAAAAGTCAAGAAACAAAAGTCAAGACAAAAGTGACAAGAAGAGACTTGAAATCCCAAGACTGTTCATGCACGCAAACGAAGACAAGAAATACATCAATCAATGGTCCAAGAAACTCTTATGAGGCACCTAGACTGATCTGGGCAGTTAAAAGTGCCAAAAATCAAATCCAAATTTTTGAAAATAGGAGTTCGCAGGCTGGTAGTATTACACAGTGTGAGAATCATGCATTCTCGTAGGTGTCCCTTGAGCAGGGTGCGAGAACCTCTCACTGAACCCTAAAGGCAGAATGTGAACCCTACCAATTCTCGCAGGCTACAATGAAGTGCAGTACGAGAATGTCTGAACATAGTCAAAATTTTGGAAAATGAAGAAAAATTGGAAAAAGCCTCTGGACCCAGAGGGTCTATCGGGATATCCTGAAGACTCAGAGATTGATAGGAAAGGAGAAAAGTAAAACCATAGAAAATGGCCATAGAAAAACACCAAAATCCACAAAGAAAATAGGATTGTTCCCCAGTGGAGTCGCCAATTTTTTTATCGGACTAATCGGTAGGTGCAGACACTAACTGATCTCCCTAGATCCACCTGGATCTAGAACAAATCAAGACAGGACATGACTCTTTCCCTAGGTTTTGACCATTGAATTAACTAGGAGGCAAGAACAAATAACATACCTTATTATCGCTTCCTATGGTCTTTGTTGCTCCCACTTCGCTCCAGTGCTCTCGTGTAGCCAAGACCAAGACAACAAAAACCAACCAAAGTGAAGATAGCACAATATATTCAACAGTTAACCTATGTGTATGATCAAGGAATTACACAATAAAGTGGAAATAGCTTTATGGGAAAGGGACATGCCACTGTATCATATTAATGGAAAGTAAAGATTACAAATTGAGCCTTGATGTTGCAAACTTCCTTTCGATGGATCTTGGCTCCAACACACACACTTGCTCAGTCCTTGCATGAAGAATATCAAATCCTCTTGATAGAATTACTAGAGTCTCCAAGCAGTTGTTCAATGCTAAGTCCTTCACACAATTCTTTCACCAATTCTCCAATGAATCTTGCTTAACATTTTCCATGAGAATTCCCTCAGTATATAGGAGAGAATGAATTAGTTACTTGGATAAGAATGATCCCAAAATATCAGGGAATCCAGTACTAGGATAACCATTCGAATGCCAACCCATTCTTCTAGAAGATTCCCTTCTAGAAGCATCGAGAATTCATCTTTTTCCATGTTTTAGGAAGAGTTCGCACCCTAGCAGTTCAACATGGTGTGAGATGTTCGAACCCTGGCTTAAGGAAGCCTGCGAGAATGGGTCATTCTCGTAGACAAATGTATTAGTATCCTGCAAAACTTCTTCAAAAATGAGGTTTTTGTGAAGAGATGAAAGTAACTTTTTCTCAGGAGAAAGTTCTTATGAAGAGCCTGAGTACACCATCATCAATACATCATCATGACGACCAAAATCATGGGTAACAATAAGGTTGAGGTTTTAAGGGTTAAGGGATTAGGGATTAAGGATTTAAGGGTCAATGGCTTAGGGGTTAGGGGTTAGGTTTAAATTTGACATGGTCAGATGAGACATTGGTATGCAATAGTATGAAATGGTATTAGTATGCAATGGTACACAATGGTATGCAATGGTATGCATTGGTATTGGTATGCAATGGTATTGGTATGAAATGGTATGCAATGGTATGTGAAAATGGTATGTTATGGTATGCATTGGTATTGGAATTGGTATGAAATGGTATGCAATGGGACCCTGGACTAGTTGGTTTGTTACTCTAAGTGAATCTTCATACCCAAATGTTTTCCCATAGAATGAAGTTTCATGTATCGCTATGCAACATGAAAGCCTAATTCACAAATATTCTATCTGATTATAATTTTGAATATGTAACCTTAGCAACCTCTTCTAGGTTTTGGATGAGTGGATACAAGTGAGAGGTTCTTGTGATACTTACAATAGATATAGAAACACTGTTAGAGCCCTTCCCAAAGGTTCCCTAATTATTTTGAAAGCGGATTTCACCTTGGATGATAACTTTGTGGGGTTACTATAACTATCTCCCATATCCACTATTTTTATTAAGGCCCTTACCATCAACCTAGGTTTTAGTTTGGAAGGTCCTTTTTTATCTCCTTACTAATTGGACCTTGGGATTTAATGATTGTCCACTAGAATTTGAAGGAATGTGTTCGCTCGTTGTATTTTCAAAGTTTTCCTGTATTATTCTGTTGATTGGTGTCACACTTAGAAATCCAAATGTGTCATTTTTATTTTCAAATATTTACAATATTCAAATTAGTTTAGACCATTTCAAAGTGGTTTATCAGTCTCCTTATAATTCTAGAAGGAACCAAGGTATTCCTCCTTGATTCATGTCAGGGTTACCTCCAACAAGACATAGAATTGAAGTTCTTGATTCCTCATAAAGTGAACTAGTATAAGCACCAAATGCTTTGAATAACCCCATAGGAGGGGATCAAGATAATATGAACCCTCTAGTTGGACAAAAGAATAATAAGAGGATTTTTTGTGGGGTATTGATGACATCCCCCTAAGAAGAGATGAGTTTCCTCCTCATCCTCCTCCTTAAGGAAATTTTTATCCTCCAACTATAGAGAAAATTGATAATTTTCCTTTGGCCAATTTGAATCGTTTACTCACTCATCTAGTGGACATTCTTCTTGTCGAAGTGGGTGAGTTACCTCCCAAACACACTGTTTATTCCTTTTTCACAATCTTCCACAATTTCCACTAAATGAGGTGTAATTAGTGCACCATTTAGTGCCCCAAATTAATTACATTTTATATCAATAGTTGGTGCTAAATCCAGTGCTAATGGTGCCCAATTTAGTGTCAACTATTCAAACAAACAAAAAAAATCGAAAGACCCCATGCACAATTTTTTTGTATAAGCAAAGGAGTGGAAGGTAACAACTTAATTGTTTGACAAAATGTGTTTACGGAATTTTTTATTATCTTGAAAGCCTCTAATTCTAGTCCTAACATGAAGGTTTTAGGACCATGTTGTAAATTAGAACACTCGTGCTTGTGCCTAGAACATCATATTGGTTGTATGCTTGAGATAATTATGTTTCCATTGCTAAAAAATGGTCTTTGCATTTTTATGAGAAATGCACTAGCAGTTTCTTTACATCTGGTTGTATTGACATTATAGAGTATTTAACAACTGAAATTTACTATTTTAAAAAAATCCTTCAAACAGAAGTGTGAAAGAACTATTAGAGAGGGGATTTACATATGTTGGAAAATTTGTGGATTTTGTTATTCCTCTTACAGGTCTTCATATAATAGATCAGGGATCATGTACAACAGTTGACCATGAGCAAACAGAACCACCTTTTGAGCTATATAACAACCCTCAATTACCCAAGTTCTCTCCTCATTGTTGGAGCAATACTCTTACAATGTTATATGTTAGAATTGTCTCCCTTTGTGTATCCAAAACTATGTTCTCATGTTTGGAAATTCGTATATCACATGGTGAAGGGGGGCCTATTCATTCATTAGAAATTGTAATCTCAAGAGAGCTTTTGTATATGCCTATTTTGATCAGGAATCTATATATCTAACAAGGATTCGTCTTATGGTTCATATGAGGAAATTAAAGTGAACTCATTTCCAAATCATTGGAATAGGGTGTTGTCCTAATAAACATTCATGCAAAGAAAAGGGTTAAGAGTATAGTTTTTATTTGGCATTTGTGAGTTGAATAAATTAAATATTTTGTAGGGAAGCCTCCCTAATGGTGGTCTTGGATCACCTTGAAGAGTGGAAAGGAAACTTGAGGTGACAGTGGTTTGTCTTCTAAGTTGCCTTTGATTTGTCTTCAGTGAAGACCTTGCACATCCAAAGAGGACAAATTGAGTGGTAAAATACCTTAGGACCTTGTCTTCACAAAAAAATGGAACTTGTAGATACCTTAATGCCTTGAAAACATTGGGTTTTTACAATAACTTCTTGAAAGAAACCTAAATCCTTCATGGGCCTATGGGCATCAGGTAAACATACCTTTAAGAATTTTCCTTCATCAACAAGATTCGTGATGAAGAAGATAATATTTCGTCAAACAATGAAACAATACAATGACCAACCTTCATCAAACAATGTGAGTGTGCTCAAGATGTATTCACTGTTTGAATTGACTATACCTATTGTTGTCAAAATTTGAATTGTTTTCAAGTTGTTTTTAAGCTCTGAAGGTTACTGTCAATCTCAATTCCACATTGTTATTGTTGAATAATTATTCTGAATATTTTGCTTCATACATGTAAAATGATTCATATTCCATAGTTGATTTCTTTTGGATCTCTCCTTGAGTTGTGCTAAATTGATCAGATTTGTCAATGAAGGCCACAAGCCCTAAATGTGTTTGTTATATCCAATATAAAGAAAGAGATCCATATTTTCCTTGGAAGTTGGCCTCATGAGCATAAGAGTATTTTTCTTGTATCTTTGTCAATTGAAAGTATTTGCAAAACCTAGGTGACTTTTTTAACTTTTAAAATCGTAATATTTGTTTTGGATTTTAAACATTTATATATGATTATGTATAGTATGCTTGGATCACCTTCCTCGTTTGAGCTATCCCAAGCTCCCTATTGTTGATATACTCCAATCTACCAATAGTTGAGCTACTCAAAGTTATACACGAATCAATTTTGATCATCCTTTTGTAGGCCCCTAACCTCTTGGAAATATGCTAATCGAAGTTGAACATGTCAATTGGTTCCAAATCATCACTATATGATCATAGTTTACCATGTCAATTGGTTCCACATCATCGCTAACAACCTTCTATATTTATGTCTTGGTATCTATGTTGTGATCCCTTTGGCCTTTGTTAGATACTAGGAACTATAAATGAAATTCAACAAACCATAAAACTTGAATGGAAATATTTATGGGTGATATAGGATCGTACATACATCAAGTATTCTCTTGAATCATCTAGGAAAAATGATTTATTGGAGATGATATATGAAGGTTCTATGTTGTTCATGCTCTAAAATGAATTTGAAATAACTCTCCTCCAAATTTTGTAAAAAAGTTGATATTGGTAAATTTTGAAGTCAATGGTTCAACTTGAATACCAAAGGCCAAAGATCTCATTTTGGTCATACAAATATGAAGTGAATCACTTGATGGTTGGAATTACACCCAAGACAAATGGAAAAAAAATGTAGCTTGGAAATAAGTACATAGTAGTAGAAGAATGAGGACTTGGAATGAATCACATCATTAATTTCTTGTATTATGGGTTGGGTAGATATATGGAAATTGAGCACTAGGTGAGAATATTGTAATAAGCAGATTTTATTTTATCATTAGGAATATAAATAAGACTTATTCATATTTGAACCTATGACCTATGAAATCCATGTAGGAAAAATGCGTTGTTGAACCAATTGAACTAACCCTTGTATCTTATTGAAAAATATTATCTATCACTACTATTAAGTTAGGTTTGATAGTTGAACTTGCACTTATTGAGGGAAAAGGAAAATTTTGATGTATTATATATTCTTGTTAGGATACTATAATTGATAATATAGTTTTTTATATTTTTTTTTATTAACAATTGAAAATGTGTTTTTTTGGTAATATAACTATAATCTATTAATAAAATACAAAAAATATTTACATACAATACATGGTGCAACCTATTCTCAAAGAAAAAAATAGTTGAATAACTTCCAAAATATACACTATAGGGTTTTTTGAGATTTGTCCTATCCCATACAAAGATTATACAAAGCCTTGATCAAAACAAAAGATTAAATTATAACTTTATCGATTCTAAGAAGACCTAATCAAAGATAAAGGGAACCTATTTATGTCAGAAGAAAACCTAACCCTATAATAAACTTTATTTAGACAAATGCTACTCATTAGAGTCTAAGTCAATTTTCATGAAGATATGAGGTGTGTCCTTCCCAAGGTTGGCCTTGGCAACTTCTTCATCCTAGATTGCTTCCATGTTGTCCTATTCCTTGTCTTTCATCTTCATAGGGTGTCCCTCCTTACCATCTCCTCACTCTTTGCCTCAAACCTATGAATATAATGTATTAGGTTGTTATACTTCTAATTTATGTGGTATAGTTTCTCTTACAACTAGTTCAATTTCTTGAGAAAAAAAAATAAACTAGGCATCTCTTTCTTCCACCATCATGGTTATGAAAGTATTCATGTGGTAATAAATGTACACAAACTTTTGGAATTTTGTATCCCTACTTTGTGAAAATCCAATGTATGGAATCCACTAAAATATCCCATCATCCACCTATGCATTAGATGTCATGCCCCACTATTCTATCCCTCTTTTTTATTTTTTATGACTTCCATATTTATATTATAAAAAAATTTACTATGATAAGTTGTTTCTACCTCCTTGCCGAGGAATATACTCTACATTTTCTAGGTCTTATTTTGTGAATACCGTGAATACTTTCCCATGTTCCTTGTTCCTTTTTCTTAATGCCCTTTCCTTCTTGAGAAACCACCTTGATGGTGTTTGAGATATATCACTCCTAATGTTCCACAAGTGACACCCTATAACTAATAGGTTGAAAGCCTAATTCTCAACCCAGAGTGTCCACTCCAAATTCTAGAGAGATAAATTCAGAGGAGATGAAATAGGGCTATAATATATCATCACTATCATATAAACACACCTTTGTAACATGTCTCCCTCCCCTTTATTGTTTGACCTAGCATTACTCCCATGATGAATGTTAAATAGACTATCATAAGCCATTAGAAACACCCCCTATCTATGCCCTTTTCCTCCATGATGCCATAGGTATATGTTTTCACTTGATGGAGGAGGATTAAATCTCAGTCTTGGTTTCTATATGATGAGCCATAATAGCCTCCTACTCCACCGCCCTCTCCCTTTTATCTTCATTCCATTCACACATTATAAATGTCACATATACCCCTATTCTCTTTAAATTTACATCGAATTTGTGATTATTCCTCCCTTCCACCCCATCTGGTGAAGATATTATTATTAGAATCTAATAGGGTCGTTGTGCATGCCAATTTGGCATGCACACCAACCAATAAGGCTGCTACTGAGATGTACAAAAAACATAATGTGGACGATGTTGAAAACAACACAATCAAATGTCCATTTAGATGAATCAATGGTCAATTGCTTCAAATTAACATGGTTTGATGATTTTGAATGGAATGATTGTACTAGTGCTAGATTATATTTAGGGAAAAGGTGGGGAAATGTGTGGCATTGAACCTTGGTTGACAACTTGTATAATTTGGGAGTTTGATTGTAAGCCTATTGGATGAGAGGGTTAGATTCTCTATTAGAAAGCAACCATTTGGAAGATAACTGACTTTTTAAGAGGTTAGGGCCAATGGTTGTGTATGTAGAGAGTGGTAAAGGGATAGGAATGCACATCTCTACAAAGTACTAAAACTCTGCAACAATTCGATGGACAATATATTCTCTTAAACTAAGATAACATTCCTATCTACCCTTAAATTTCACTAAAATAAAAATATCTTCTCTTAAACTCTGCAACAAGTTCATGGACTGCATAGAACTAAATGATTAGGGGCTGCTCACTACCTGAGAGGCTTGTAGTCACAATGCAAATATGACACCGGGGGTCAAATTTCACAACCCCTATTTCGAGAGATTGTGGGAATTGTGATTACGTGGGCGTTGGCCATACAGACCTTCAAAATATTATAGAACTCAATTACATCTCCTGGTTGTGATTTTGTGCCTCCAGACCAAATTGTCATTGTCTCCTTGAATGGCTTCAGGAGGTGAGTTGCAACTCACCATAACACACAAGCCATGCCTTGGATCGATGAACTGTTAGTTCTGTTGGACTCTTGGCACCAGATTCCAGCTAGGGGGACCCCTCTCCTATGATTCCATCACCCAAAAAAGTGTTTGTTAGAGGATATCCAGAACTATGGTTTGGCTCAGTGAGGTACAATGCAAATCCGACATAGGGGGTCAATTTTCAAAACTCTTTCTTCGGGTCAAACTCTCTTCTGAAACCTCATTTTTGGCCAAGCATTCCATTATATACTTGATAAATTAATTGAGGATAATTTATTTCATATCTTAAGCATAGCTTATATGCCTTTTCACATCACTATTTTTTTATGCTCTTTCATTTTTTTGCATTGCTGGTTTTTTCCCTAATTTGGGAGTCAAGAAGAAAACTCTTCAAGATTTGTTTCTTGGCTACCTTATGGGATAAATTATTAAAGAGAATGAGCTTGATTGAAATTCAATTTTTTGACCCTCTTTTAGGCTTTCTTGACTGATGCAGGAGCATCGTCAAGAAATCACACATGGAGAGACAAATCAACGCCATAACACACCTTTTGAATTATTTTGGAATCTTAAATGATGGCATTTCCTATCAATATTTTTGAACAAATAATTAGAAGAAGATCAAAACAAATTGGAAGAAAACATGATCAGTGAGCTCTGGGAGTTTCACTCTTATACTTTAATGTAACAAAACTTAAGGGGTAGTTAGTTTTGTTTTTGGAATCTTCTCTTCTTCGAGAGGAAGAGTAGTTAGAGGGAAACCTAGGAGCCCTCTGGGATAAATAGAGGTGTTGTATGCCCGAACGAGGCTGCTGAAAATTAGTAGGAGATTGTTGTGATTTAGTTGTTGCTGAATTTCTAGTTATTGTTTTATAAGAGTTGTAGACATTTACATTTGAATGAATATAACAAAGGAAACTTGATCCAATGCATGGTGTTGCTATTGTTTACAGTTCCCTATTATTTTCTATTTTCATGAATGAATGAGTTATGTTATTGAAAGTATGAAAGTATGAATCACTTGAATAAGATTAAATTGTTTCTCTTCGTTGATTTTATGCAAGGTGTGCATATCGTTCACAAGGAGTGCATTGACAGAGTTTGTTTTGACTCAGAAGCTCATAAGAGATAGCATGAAACTTCCATTTGCAAGGAGTGCAAAGGGACTACTGCAAGGTGTGCAGAGTCACCCACAAGAAGTTAAGTCTTCCATAGGAATATGTTGCAAGGAGTGCACAGATTGGAAGTTCGACTAGGTGTTGGAGTAACCCTATGAGGAGTTAAAGGGGTCAAGAAATAAAGCTCAGGAGAGATAGCGGAGATAAATATTCAAAGGGAGTGAAGCTCTGAATATTTCACAAGTCATCGGCTAAGATCCATCCAAGAGGGAGCAAGATTGTTGCAGATCATTGATATCGAAAAAGTGCATGAGTTTTAAGTCCATGCGTGCACATAGGAGTGAGGATTCGTCAAAGTATAGAAGAGGTTATGAACTAGGGACAGGGGGCGTAAGATCCACAACTCCTAAGCGAGAGCACTTTGGAAGTTTTGCGGACAAGGAGAAAGTGAAATCACCGAAGAGTCAAAGGCTGAAATAGATCAACGTCATTGGTTTCCAGGAGGTATGTGTCGATAGATATCAAACTTTGGGGAAGTCACTTCGGAAGGTTATGGTTGTGGAGTGTGATAAACTCCTGAAGTCTTGAAGGCCAAAGGAGATCACAACCATCCATTCAAGGGAGACACATGGAGGGAAGATATTTCCTCTGTTGGCCCAGTGCTACAGAAGTGTAAGGTGTTGGCGTGGGCAGAACGATCGAAGACTGAACTCCTGGAGTCACTGTGAATATTATATTTGAGTGGGGGTTATGGACCTTTGATCCCGTTGTGGATTTGGTGCTCCACAATTTTACAACTCTAGGGGTTTGTGGAGAAGTGCTTTTGGATTTTTTCGAAGCTGAAAGTCTGAAGTGCTTTAGAAGGTTTAGCTCGAGTCATATCCAAGGTCAAAGGATCTAGCACCTATTAGTGAGATATTTGGAAAATGGTGCTAAGAAATAAGGACCACGGATAATCATTGATCTGAGGACGAAAAATTGACGGTGGGGAGCCATTGCAAGGAGAAGAGGAAAAATTAGCGAACATGCTAGTTTGAAACCCACTATTCTCTAGCGCCATTGATCTCATCGGGATAGGGGATCAATGACCATGATTCAATCAAGATTGGATGAGAACTTTCTTATTGTGGGGACATAACTCTTCGATAAATAGCGAGCACGTTGGCATCCCACAATCACTGTGAACCGTCTATTGATGAGAAAATTAGTAACGATCAAATCGTGACCATGAAAACCCTGAGGGTTATAATAGGGCCTATATTTTATTGAGTTTGACACCAGCAAGGTCCCGAGGAGCTGATCCAACTTAATAATATTTTACAATCCTTGAAAGGGAGGTTGAGCAGCCCCGAAGGGGAGAAGGGGGGTATGCGTCAAGTGGTATCAGAGCCTGAAATTTTTTTCAGGTAGAAAAAGGGAGCTCGAATTTGTACTCTGTGTGTGAGAAACAATCAACACAATGCCACCGAGGAGACGCATGGATCCTCCTATAGCCAATTGCGTTGTAGAAAGATAAATGAGAGAGCTTCGTGCAAGATTAAAGGCGATGGAAGCAGTGTAGAGGAGATCACCTGATGTTGGGGATATCAGTCATGCAGAAAGAGAGGAAAAAGAATTTGAAGAAGCTGTAGGGGAAAATGTTTTCAAGGAACTCTTACTGAGAGCAATTGTTAAATTGGGAGCTAGAGAAAATATATACATCTCAATGTATGAAGGCAATTTGGATGTTTAATATCTGTTGGATTGGATAAGATCCATTGTTACACATTATTTTGGTCACCTTGATGATGACTTTGCAAGCAAGTGGTCAGGCCCTCATGATCACCTTTTTCCTGAGAAGAGTGATTGATTTCCTCCTCTACAAGACTAATTTTTAAAAGGACATCGCAGGCTACCCATATAGTACAGTGTGAAAATCAATGATTTTCGTAGGCTTCTCTATAGTTGGCTTGCGGGATTTTCGTAGGCTTCTATACAAGCAGAGTGTGACAGTGTTTGAAAGCTAAATGAGGAAAGGGGTTCAAGAAGTTTCTAGAAGAGGAATATTTTGGAATGTGAGGTGGGGTCCGTATGGTTACGATCCTACTAAATTATTTGATCTGGTGGGATAATTCTCATCTCTTTAACCACTTCAACCATATAATAGTGAGCTTATCATGGAAAAGGTTAAGCACATTAAACAAAATTGAGCAAAGGATTGCTGGAAGAATAGGCTGGAGATTGTGTGGAGAATACTATTTCAACTGATGCTTGAGGTCTGAATTCACCAATCAAGATTTTGAAGATCATCTTCATGCAAGCTCAGGAACAAGTATATGTGTGTGTTGGGACGAAGGACCACTAAAAGGGAACTTGCGACATCAAGTCATTTCAGTTGTATCTTCCACTTTTATTCAATCTAATACAGTGGCATGTTTATTTCCCATAAAATAATTCTCATTTTATTACATGACTCCTTGATTACATGTTTAAGTTTTCATTGAATCTATCATAGTTTCTTTCACTTTGGATGGTTTGTGTCATTGCAGATCTGGTTTCACAAGAGAACCAGAGTGAAGCAGGAACAACAAATATATAAGGAAGTGATCTCAAAGGTAAGTCCTCGATTCCTTATTTTCTATTTAGATCAATGATTGTAACTTAGGGAAAGCATCATCTCCTGTCCTATTTTGGTCTAGATCCAGGTGGATCTAGGGAGATTAGTTCATGTCCGCATCTACCAATTTATCCAATAAAACAATTGGTGACTCCACTGGGGATAAAAACAACCCACAGTCTGAGAAGAACAAAACCCACCCCGCTGATGATAAGGATAAGTGAAAACCTCGATACCCTTGCCTTATTTGTGGTGACAAACACTATACAAAATATTGTCCAAGATGAGATGAGGTTACTAAGTTTCTACAAGGGACCACAAAACCTCCTACACCTGTCATTTTGTCTCAACCATTCCCTTCTTAAAAACATGCCCAATTGGTCATCCATGACCAACCCTCCCCCTACACTACTTCTTATGTACTCATGTGTACTAGTGATTCTCGAAAGAATGATGTTACACTTACCACTCGAGCCAAAGACTACTCTTCCTCAAAGGAGAAGGTCAGCGATATACCACCTTCGTTGGTTCAACAAACTTCTTCAAATCCACCTACCAATGGTCCTCTTCATCTAAAATGACCTAGTCTCAACACAATTCTTCGTCCTCCTCCAAAGGGTGTTGTTTGAAAGTCCTCCTTCAATCCTCATGCACATGCTGCTCAGAACTACAGTATTGTAGAAGATCTGGTGCAAGCACCTTCTGCCATGTCGTCTCTCAAAGTCCTTCAAAGTTTCCATGCTCAACAAAAGGAACTACTAAAGGCTATAGGTGGAATTGATCCTACGGATACAAATTTGATAATTTTTTACCTCGAAGATCACATTCTAAGACTTCCTCCTCAACTATCATTCCAAATACAAGTTATTGTCTCCGACAAGAACATATTTAGGATAGTTATTGATGAGGGTTCTTCTACCTGTGTAATGTATGTTTCCTGTTGGAAAGCCATCAACTCTCCTCCTCTTATGGAATCACATAACACTCTTAAATCCTTCAATGGCGCTAGCTTTAAACCCTACGGTGTACTTCCTTCATTGCCTATTACGCTGGAAGGCAAATTGGTCACTGTTGAAGTTGAGGTCTTTGATGAACCTCTCGATTACAACCTCTTACTTGGCCATAGATGGATTGATGTGATGCGTGCCGTTGTGTCTAATTTTTTCCGTATTTTACATTTTCCACATTAGGGAAAGGTTATTACGGTCGACAAACTAGCCTTTTTCAATTCTGACACCCATACTAGCAACGTACCTTTCATCAAAAAGACTCAACCTGGTTATGAGAACGTCAGTGTGGGCCTACTTAAAGATTCAACTCTTATGGGTATATTCCCAATCCCACCTCTTGATGTTCCACCTCCTTTGGTTTCCTCGATCAACATGATCTCCATCTTTGTTCACACTACTCACCTGTCTTTTGACCTGTGGATAATACCTAACCCTGGTGATTATATCTGCTATGACAACCAAATGCCTTTAAGTCCTGTTGAATCTGACTATCAAGCCATTTAATTGACAACCCCTCCTACCCTCTCTATCGGTGATTCATCTTCTGACTCGTTCTAGTTTATTTTTCCCACAGACAAGATGATTATGTCAGTTATTTCAATGGAAGAAATCCCATGGGATGATGGACATCATCGTTCCAACCTCTTCCTCAAATAACACACCCTCGAGAATTTCCAAAGGATCTCGACTCCATCAACCATTTTTTTCATTTCCTTCATTCTCGAGTCTACACATGATGTGTTATATGAAGGGAACTTAAGTAATATTTTTCCCACCATCCCCCTTGACATATCCATTAAACCTAGAGTTGTTGAAAATGTCCACATTGGAGCTTCATGCTCTACTGATGAGGTTGTCACCTATAAATCACTTTTTCAAGAGTTTCATGACATATTCGCTTGGAGATATGGATAAATGTTGGTAATTGACCCTGATACTGTTGTACACGAAATTAAGACGTACCCCGACACTAGACTTTTTTGGCAGAGACTTCGTTCGGTCCACCCCCGTAAAGCAACTGCTATTCAGCTTGAGGTCAAAAAACTTCTTAAAGATTGCTTTATTTATCCTGTGGCTTTAAATGATTGGGTATCCAATCTCGTTCCAGTTAACAAGAAACAAGGTACGATCTGTGTCTGCATCGATTATAGGGATATCAATCAAGCTTGTCCTAAGGACAACTTTCCCACCCCCTTCGTTGACCAGATTGTCGACGATTGCGCCAGGAGTGAAATATTATCTTTAATGGATGGTTTCTTCGGATATAATCAAATCAACATCTTTCCCATGGATCAACACAAAACCTCTTTTATTTTTCCATGGGGCCCCTTTGCCTGTCGGAAACTACCCTTCGGTTTAAAGAATATTGGTGCGACTTTTCAACGTGCTATGTCTTATGCTTTTCACGATATTAAGCACATTGTACAACCATATCTAGATGACCTATCGACGCATTCCATGCATCATAGTGATCATTCGACACACCTCCGAGCCATTTTCCTTCGTTGTTAGTTCTATCATATACGCTTAAACCCACACAAATGTGTTTTTTATGTGGAGTCTAGCCGACTTCTAGGTTTTATCGTGTCACACTAGGGGATCAGGTTCGATCCTTTGAAGGTCGAGGAAATCCTCAGTCTCCCTCCTCCTTATTCACTTCGCCAGCTGCAAAGTTTTCAATGGAAGGCAAACTTTTTACGTCTTTTCATCCCAAACTATGCTCAATTAGCACTTGGATTTACTCAACTACTAAAGAAAGGTTCTGAGTTTGTATGGGATTCCATTTCCAACAAAGCTTTTGAAGCTTTGAAACTAAATTTAACCCCTACCCCATTAATTTTCCCAAACAATTATAGTTGAGATTACTTCCTTTATCTCATTTCTTCAGACTCTACCATCACCATGGTTCTAGTCCAGGAAGATGATTTACAAGACGAACATGTCATTTATTATTTGAGTCGGAGTCTCATGACTACCGAATCCAAATACTTACATGTTGAAAAACTAGCCTTGGCATTTGTTCAAGCTGTCCAACAATTTCGTCACTATATATTAACACAAGACCACTGTAATTTCCAATTTCAACCCCATGCAACACATTCTTACACACCAATTTCTAGGGGAAAAATACTCCAAATGGATAGTAGTTCTCCAGGATTTTGACTTAGAATTCGAACGCGCTAAGTCCAAGAAATACTTGGTGTTTGCTGAACTGATATGTGACCTTCCCTACACTGAGACAGAGAATGTAGCAGAGGATTCATTACCTGATGAATCCCTTTTTCTGATAAGTTATGATGACCTTTGGTATGGGGATATCATTATCTATCTCTAAAGTCAGAATTTTCGGCCTGATTTGTCTAGCACTGACCATCATCAAATACGTTACCAAGCCCATCAGTACATTATCCTCGGTGACACTCTTTATCATCGTGGAGTTGAATCTATTTTTCGACGCTGTCTCACCTATGATGAAGCTAAGAAATATTTGAATGACTCCCACTCTGGAGAATGTGGTGGTCACATGTCTGGGTATGATACTGCCCAGAAGATCTTGCGAGCAGGATATTTTTGGCCTTCTTTATTTGAAGATTGTATTACCACCGTCCAAAAATTCCATGCTTGCCAAACATACAACAACAAGATCAGATCGCACCCTGCTCCCATACACCTTGTAGTTTCCATTGGACCTTTCACGAAATGGGGCATTGATTTCATGAACTATAACCCTCACTCAGCTGGGGGGCATGGATACATTATTGTAGCCATGGATTATTTCACCAAATGGGCCGAGGCGATGCCTACTTTCGCCAATACCAAGAAAACTACAACTCTTTTCATATTTAATCACATTATTACTCGATTCAGGATCCCGCAAGCTATTGTTACTGATCATGGTAGCCATTTTTGGAACTTTATGATGTCTAAAATTACCGACAAGTTGGGTCTTCGTCATGAAAACCTAACCCCCTACTATCCACAGGCCAATGACCAAGTTGAAGAAATAATAAAATCCTTATCACTATGCTTCGCTGGATAATAGGAATCCATAAGACCAGTTGTAACACAATGTTTTTCTCATCATTATGGTCCTATCGGATATCCGTGAAGTCTGCTATGGGATTTACCCCCTTTCAACTAGTTTACGGCATTGAATTCGTTCTCTCGATTGAATGTGAAATACCATCCTTGAAGCTAGCTGTCGAACTTCTCCCGAACACCTCTACTGAGGAAGAACGTCTAGTGTATATTATGTAATTAGACAAGACCCATCATGATGCCACCCTAGTTATTGAAACCCAGAAGAAACACATAAAATCCCAATATGAAAAACATGTCAATCTGTGTGTTTTCTCTGAGGGAGATTTGGTTCTCCTATATGAACAAGCTCATGATCTACTAGGACTTGAAAAATTTGAATCTATGTGGTGTGGTCCATATATCATCAAACGAGTGTTGTAGAAAGGATCTTACGAGTTAGTATATTATGATGGAATTCCTTTGAGTGAACCCAGAAATGGGATTTACTTGAAGAAGTAATATGCATATATTGTCTCTGCATGAGTGCTTGTATTTTTACTGTACCATACTCTTGTATGTTACTTTTGTGTGTTTTTTATTATTTGTTTACGACCCCCAACTACTTACCTTGCGTTGTACTTGGTTTCCATATGTCGACGTCTTCTATACCCTATATTGGCTTTGTTGATGGTGCTAGCAATAGTACTCAGAACCTAGCTTCTGTTGCTTGGGAGATCTATGCACCCACCAATAAACTGATCAGTTTACAAGGTGTTTTCCTCAGTCGTGCAACCAATAATATCGTAGAATATAGCACAGTCATCGAATTATTGACTGATGCTATCTCACTTGGTATTCATCACTTCATTGTATGACTTGATTCATAGTTAGTAGTACTCCAGTTAAGTAATCTCTACACTATCTGAATTCCTACTTTGTTACGGGTATATCTACGAATTCATCTCTTGGAACGTTATTTTGATTATATTGAATATCAACACATTCCTAGGTGTCTAAATACATTAACTGATGCTCTAGCTAATTATGTGTTAGAAAAACATTTGAGACATTTATAAATCCAATCACACATTACACATTGTATATAAAAGCAGAGTAAGCCAATAGAAGCCTCATGTATATATATAATGAAAAAGTTTTACAAAAAGTGTTTTCTATCCAAGGACCAAAATATCAAAATATAGAGTCCATGGCTCATACAAAATAACATCATAGATGTTGCTCGAAATAATATCATGGATGTTGCTTGCGATAGCACACCACTGCCTGTGATACCCGATGAAGTAACCAACTAAGTGAGTCGGACACACCTACAGTATGGCACTCATAACACCTCGGGACCTCCTCGATCGACATGTCGGGGATGTCTGTCGTCAAGCCTTCTAAGTTTTTCTCCATTTTCTCATAGTCGTCAGCCTCCCACCCTGCTACCACATGTGCCTCTCCTCGCCTATGAATCAAATATGTGCTCGGAGGTCGATACAACCCTACATCTACATAGCCAAAATTTTTTGATTAGTCTTTAGATCGAAAACACAAAAAACATTTAATTTACTAAAAAATCACAAAAAAACTATAAAGAACAAAATATCTTTCTTACCTAGATGTCCCCAATGAGATCCCTCAAGGAGAACCAAGTCGAGATCACCCCAAAAGTCCAAGATGGCATACGCATAGTCATCGATCATCAAGATCTGGGGCCTTAGCCAATCAAAAAATCCATCATTGTACTTGATTATAGGACCCGTTACGTGCCATGCCATAAGATCACACCACCTTTTCATCCTTGGGTCTCGTGGGGCTGGTATTCCCCACTCTACCCATAGTCGCAAATCCAGGATTCTTTCTAGGAATAAAGATACCAAAATCGACCCATACCCAAACTGTTTTAGGTCTCCATTCTTGCTCTTTGTAAGTTGGGCCTTCATGATATGGAGCAAACCGTCACACCAATTGAATACTTGGGGTTCCAGGCATTCAATGGCACATTGAAAGTAACTCTGGAGCACCATATGCGGTGATTCTCTCCCGACCATCCATGCAATGGTGAAAAGGATGGTCCTAAGATTTAAATCTCTCACACCTTGGATAGCCACTTTCCCTTTGCATCTTTCAGCATCAGGTTCACAATGCAGACATATATACTCACTCATCGGAAAGCCACCACCTCGACATCCCGTCAAAGACACCCGTGCTCCACGACGATATATCCCCATAAGAAATTAAATATCCTCAATGTCCAAGTTAAGGACATGAACACCCATGTGAAATACTTGTTGCTCTGAGTTCCATATATGGACTAGGTACTCTAATAGTCTTCGTTGGGCTCTCATGCCCTGAATCTTGAAAAATTTTAAAAGGCCACATTGACAAAGAGAATTGATAGTTCCTTGATCATTTAAAGCCATGGAGTGATCCTCTTCATGCTCATGTTCTATACATTCCAAGATTTTTGAAAATCAAATACCTGCAAGGAAGTAAGAGATAATAGTTAACATCTGCATCTAGCTTTTTGGATTTCTTTTTTCCTCAACACTTACTTTTATTTTTTGATTTTTGGTTGTCGTGACTCACCTTTAGGTACAATGTGGGACTTATGCAAGAAATACATAGGGCATTTTTGGAAATCCTTGATTTCTATAGGGCCCGATATAGGCTGCCTGCGGTGGCCCCAGTGCACGCCTACCTGCCTAAAAAATGCCCCAAAAAATATTTTTTAACCATTTAAAAAAAATTGTAATCCAATCAAAAGGAAGAGTATGAATATCTTACTGTGTTGGCAGAGACCATTCACTGAATGATCGCCTATTCTCCTCGCAATCGATCACCGAAATCAGGGGTAAAAAATAGGTTTTTAGACAAGTTTTTGATCAAATGGAAATGAAGTGGTAAAAATGACCTTTTACTTTTATTTATTACATTTTTTACCTTTTTCATAATATTTTATATTATATAAATAAATTTTTTCATAAACCCATAAGTTTAATGGTCTTGTGAGTGTCTTGTCTCTTGCAGGAAGGAGCCTAAGGTATTAATTAATGGAGTATGGATGTCTTGTTCCATTTGTTTTATTTTCGTTACACATATTGATACTTTTTAAGGTTTTTTAGTAAAACCTTGAGTTCACTCTTTGTTCGTTCTCGTGCTTGAAAATTTATGAGAACGTAACCAAGTACACTTTTGTCATTCTTTCGTACTCATTTTGGTAAAATGAAAAACGATACAATCGGAGTATTATTTAAGATCTTTTCACACTCCTTAAAAATGAAAAATATTGTTGAGCGACCTTGTTCTGTTCCGCTCATAAAAGTATTTGAATAAAACATTTGATGGGCAATCGTTTATCACTTTTTTAGTCCTGTCAAACTATTTTACGAAAAATGAACTGAGAGAGTTCTCTTTTAAGTGTTTTTTAGATTCTATAAACATGAAAAACTCTCGAGTTTTGTATATCTGGACTCGTTAAATAAACATCGAAACACCCGCTTGGGACCAAACCCCTCCTTCTTAGGGTTCGTTAAAAATTTTCTGAAGGATGAGATTACATTTCAAGCATATGCTATCCTCCTCAAGCTTGTGTAAAAATAAAGAGGTACTCACCAACAATGGTGGGGGGGAATTTGGGAAAGGAATGTGTCTTTGTATTCATGTTAGTGGCAGTACTAGTCACTCTTGGACATGACACCCCCCTTCATCATTTGAATCCAGGTTGGGAAATCCATTTGTCTCTCATCTAACCTTCTGCAAGTTTACATCTTGGGTCTTCTTTGAGTCAATGTTTCCAAGACTGTCATTGTGTCATCCATATGTTCAAGAGAAAATCTAAATAAGCCCTCTCTTGAGTTGGCCATCTACAGTTGTCAATTCCTACCATGTCAGCCTTCCCTGTGTCAGTTTCAAATCATATCCATGTTCTATTCTAATCCTAAATCTATTACTTATTTCACGTCATTGATGGGGGATACATCAAGGCCCTCCTGTGATGAGTCTCTTTCTGTTGACTTCAACTCCTTATCTAGGGACAAGACTTAGAAATCATTTAGTACCTTAGAGCCTGAATGCCTTAATGGCAGGTTTCTTCTCTTTTGATAGTAGATTCAAATCATTGATCACTGATCAAAATATTCCATCGAATGTTCGAATTCAGCTCATTTATTCACATTTGTTAGATTGTGCTACATTACCTTGGGCGTCATTGACACCAATGGTGATTTCCCTCACGCTTGTTAACAATTTTCATTAATGTTTGGTAATCAAGCAGCTTCTAACCACGTTTAACTTCAACTCTTGTAATCACATGGCTAGATTCGTACTTACGGACGATGGGATTGAAGACCCTGGATCTCATCATTCATGGTCTAGGTTGCAATGGAATATTTATGATTTGTATTGGCACATAGATCCACTTTGTATGTATCATGGCTATGTTTTCATCGAATTTTTTCTTGTACATAGATCCATAGTGTATTCCTGGTGGCTATGTAACATTTTTTGATGACATGGATCCACGGTATATTATTGGTGGCCATAAATTACATTTATGAATTCAATCTTTTGTAGTCTAGACATGGGAATTCCTACTTCAGATGTGGTATCATATTGTCTAAATGATTGTTTGTTTTCAGATTCTCGATTGGTGCATCATTTGTTTCTAACACACACACGTATTTTACAAATTATTTCGGTCGTCACAAGTTCTGAACTCATACTTTGGGGGGCATTCTGTTCACATTATTTTGGTCACCTTGATGATGACTTTGCAAGAATGTGGTTAGGCCCTCATGATCATCTTTTTCCTGAGAAGAGTGACTTCTTTCCTCCTCTATAAGACTACTTTTTAAAATAACGTCGCAAGCTACCCATATAGTACAGTGAAGAAATCAATGATTTCCACAGGCTAATCTATAGTTGGCCTACGAGATTTCCGTAGGTTGATATACAAGCAAAGTGCGGTGGCATTTAAAAGCCAAAAGAGGAAAGGGGTTCAAGAATTTTCTAGAAGAGGAATCTTCTGGAATGTGAGGTAGCGTCCATATGGTTACGATCCTACTAACTTCTTTGATCTGGTGGGATCATCCTAATCTCTTTAACCACTTCAGCTTCTCCTATATAATAATGGTCTTCTCATGGAAAAGGTTAAGCATAGTTAAGAAAAGTTGAGCAAAGGATTTTTGGAAGAATAGGATAGAGATTGTGTGGAGAATACTATTTCAATTAATGCTTGAGGTTTTCATTCACCAGTCAATATTTTGAAGATCATCTTCATGCAAGCTCCAGAACAAGTATATGTGTTTGTTGGGATGAAGGAACACTAAAAAGGAACTTGCGACATCAAGGCATTTTGGTTGTATCTTCCAATTTTATTCAATCTAATACAGTGGCATGTTTCTTTCCCATAAAATAATTCTCATTTTATTACATGACTCCTTGATCACATGTTTAAGTTTTCATTGAATCTATCATAGTTTCTTTCACTTTGGTTGGTTTGTTTCATTACAGATCTGGTTTCACAAGAGCACCAGAGTGAAGTAGGGACAACAAAGATATAAGGAAGTGATCTCAAAGGTAAGTCATCAATTCCTTCTTTTCTATTTAGATCAATGATCATAACTTAGGGAAAGTGTCATGTCCTATCCTTTTTTGTTCTAGATCCAAGTGGATCTAGGGAGATTAGTTCATGTCCACATCTACCGATTTATCCAATAACATCCATGGACAAATATTTCGACTATGAATATTTTGATGAGGAGAAGAAGGTGATACATGTTGTCACCAGGATAAAAGGACATGCAACACTATGGTGGGATGAACTACGGGACAAAAGGAGAAGTAAAGGAAAACAAAAGATAAAGAATTGGGACAGAGTGGTAGCCAAGATGAAGGCTAAATTCATACCCAAAGATTATCAGATAATTATGTTCAGGAAGTTGCAGAACCTGAGACAAAATGACATGACAGTGAAAGAGTACACAAAAGAGTTCAATAAGATGAATATCAGGATTGGAAAATGAGAGAAGGATGAGGAAAAAGTTGACAGATATATAAATGGATTGAGATATGAAATCCAGGATGAGATCAACATGACGTAGGTAAGGAAAGTAGAGGATGCTTATCATATTACTATGAAGTCAGAGGAGAAGTTGGCTAGAAAACAGAGTCAACAAAGCAAAGGCAGAAGCCCAAACAAAGGTACGAGAATAGACCATGACAAGGCACATAAAACGAAGAATGAGAATGAGAAACCACACAATCACTCAGAAAGAGGAGGAGGTTCCCGAGGGAGACAAAGTGGTGGAATAAATTCTTCTAGAGGAAGAGGAAGAAGCAGAGGAGGAGAGATAAGATGTTATTCCTATGGAAAGATATGACACAGATCTTGGGAATTCCTAGAGAAAAATAAATAAGGAGGAGGTGAAGATCACATTTCAGAAGCACAGAAAAGGAATGTTGAAGAAGAAGGACCAGAAGATGGAAGATCCCTGATGTTGAAGAAGGTTCCCTTGAAACCAGAGATAGAGGTTGAAAATACATTTCAGAGGAACTATTTGTTCATGACATCTTGCAAGACTAAATATAGAGTGTGCAAGATGATAATTGATAGTGGGAGCACTGAAAATCTAGTATCCATAAAGATGGTGGAGAAATTAGAGCTAGAGACAACTGCACATCCAAATCCATACAAAATCTTATGGTTGAAAAAAGGACACCAGGTAATGGTAACTAAACAATGCCTTGTGGAATTTAAAATATGTGGATATAGAGATGATATTCCGTGTGATGTAATTCCCATGGATGTATGTCATGTTTTATTGGGAAGATCATGGCAGTTTGATAGGAATGTAATTCATGATAGGAGAAGAAATACTTACACTTTGGAAAAGAATGGTAGAACACAGATGTTGTTGCCAATAGGAGAGAAGAAAGTAAAGGAAGAATCCAACACAAGCATGCTTCTCATGAGTGGGAAGGAAATCCTGAGTGAGGTCAAGAAGAAATAGGAAATGCAGTTTTTTGGGGTGAGGAAACCCAGAGTTGTCCTTACAAGTACTTCGATGGATGATTTACCTGAAGAAGTTCAGGATTTGTTGGAGAATTTTGATGACACAGTAGTGGATGAGTTTCCTAACTCATTTCCACCCATCAGAAGTATCAACCATCATATTGATTTGATACCAGGAGAAAGTCTACCAAACAAAGAAACATACATATTGACACCTCAAGAGAATGAGGAGGTAAGAAACAAGTCCATGATTTGTTACACAAGGGTTTGGTCAGAGAAATATTGAGTCCATGCGCAGTACCAACTGTGTTGAGTCCAAATAAGGATGGAGGATGGAGAATGTGTACAGACTCAAGATCCATAAACAATATCACCATTAGGTATAGATTTCCTTTGCCAAGGATGGATGACTTAATGGATTATTTAAGTGGAGAAAATTTATTTTTCTAAGATTGATTTGAAAGTTGGATATCACCAGATAAGGATGAGAGAAGGTGATGAGTGTAAAACAACCTTTAAGACAAATGAAGGGTTGTATGAGTGGCTTGTTATGACATTTGGCTTAACAAATGCCCCAATTACTTTTATGAGGTTGACAAATGAAATAATGAAAGATTGTATTGGTAAGTTTGTGGTTGTATATTTGTATGATATATTGGTCTTTAGCAATACTAAAGAGGAGCATTTGAGACATTTGACATTAGTGATGAGGAGACTATAGCAGGAGAAACTGTTGATAAATATGAAGAAGTCCTCTTTTATGAAGACATAACTCACTTATTTTGGTTTTGTGATCTCTTAAAATGAATAGAAGATGGATCCAGATAAGGTGAAATAAATAAAAGAATGGCCATCACCAAGGAGTATGTTTGAAGTAAGAAGCTTCCATGGATGAGCAAGTTTCTATAGGAAGTTCATTAGAAATTTCAGTCAAATTTGTGCACCGATATTGGATATAGTGAAGAAGATGCACAAGTCTTTTAAATGGACATAAAAGGTTGATAGGAGCTTCAATATATTAAAGGAGAAGATAACAGAACAACCAATTTTGGTCTTAACAAATTTTGGAAAGACATTTCAAGTGATATGTGATGCAAGTGGAGTTTCAATTGGAGCAGTATTGAGGCAGGACAATAAACCAACTGCATATTTTAGTGAGAAGATGAATGAGACCAAAATAAAGTTATCTACATATGATAAATAATTCTATGCATTATATCAAGCCTTGAAGAAATGGAGGCACTACCTGATTCCAAAGGGTTTTTTTTGGTATAGCGATAATCATGATTTAAAATTCATAACCAGATAGAAAAAATTGAATCAGAGACATGCAAAGTGAATTGAGTTTATGCAAAATTTTAGTTTTGTCATAAAGCATATTTTTGGAAATGCTAAGAAAGTTTTCGATGCATTAAGAAGGATATGTTTGATTCTGCATGAGTTTCAAGTGAATACCTTAGGGTTTGAACACCTTAAGGAAATGTACAGTGATGATCAAGATTTCAAAGAAGAATACGAAGCATGTGAAAATCATGTGCTGAGAGACATAATCCAATGGACAGAGTATATGATTGAAGAGGTATTGTTGTTCAAGGGAAATCAATGGTGCATACCAAAATTCTCAATGAGGGATAACCTTTTGAAGGAAAAGCATAGTGGAGGATTGGATGGACATTTCTTCCATGATAAAAATTTTGCACAATTGAGAAATTCATATTATTGGCCAGGTATGAGGACAAAAGTGATAAATTTTGTAAATAGATGTAGAATCTGCCAACATGCAAAAGGAAAAAGATAGAACACTGGATTTTATCAGCCATTGCCAATACTAGCGAGGCCTTGAGATGCAATAAGAATGGATTTTTTACTGGACTACCAAGAACACGAAGAGGATGTGATTCCATATTTGTGGTGGTGGATATATTTTCAAATATGTCACACTTTATCCCATTCTAGAAGATGAGTGATGCAACACATGTTGCAAATTTATTTTTCAAGGAAGTTGTTTGACTTCATGGATTACCCAAAAGTATTGTCTCAGACAAAGATACCAAATCTTTTGGTCATTTCTAGAGAGCACTCTGGAAGAATTTGGGGATAGATTTTTCCTTTAGCTCAACTTATCACCCTCGGAAATATGGATAGAATGAGGTGGTGAATAGAAGTTTGGGAAACTTATTGAGGAGTCTAGTCACTAAGCATCATAGTCAATGGGAATAGATTCTTCCACAAGAAGAATTTTCATACAATGAGTCACCAAATAGGAGCACTGGAAAGAGCCCATTCAAAATATTGTATGGAATGCAACCAAGAGGAGTATTTGAGTTGAGAGAATTATAATATAGTGAGTTGAGAAGTGTTGGAGCAGAAGATTTTGCTGCAAAAATGTAGAAACACCGTAGCCAGATCATAGAGTAGTTGCAGAGTTCTAGCCAAGAGTACAAGTGCAGAGTTGTTCAACATCGCAGAGAGCTTCAATTTGAAGTAGGAGATCGGGTTTTGACTCATCTCAAGAAAGAAAGGTTCCCAAGGGGAACATATAACAAGTTAAATATGAAGAATATAGGGTCATGTAAAATATTAAGGAATTTTGATGCAAATGCCTATGATATTGAGATGCCATATGATGTGGGCATATCACCCATATTCAAAATATCAGACCTATATCCTTATAGGGAATATGAAGTAGGAAAAACAAAATATCATAAAGAGATTCAATGGGAAAAGAAAGTGTCTGTAGCAAAAATGCCACAGATGGAGAAGATAACTGATCAAAGAGTTGGCAAGAAAACCAGAAGGAAAACATACTATGAGTATATGGTAAAGTGGAGGGGACACCCCATAGAGGATTCCATTTGCGTAAGCGAAGTGGATGTTCAGAGGCATGGAAAGACAGTGCAGGAGCTCATGGACAGGAGTCCATGAATTTTTTCTTAGAGGAGTATGATGTAGGAGCATCGTTAGCAAAGAACACATGGATAGACAAATCAGCGCCATAGCACACCTTTTGAATTGTTTTGGAATCTTAAACACTAGAGTTTATTGTCTATATTTTTGAATGAATAATTAGAAGAATATCAAAATAGCTTGGAAGCAAACATGATCAGTGAGATTTGGGAGTTTCACTCTCGGAATTTAATGTAATGTAACTTAAGGGGCAGTTAGGTTTTTTTTTTTGGAATATTCTCTTCTTCGAGAGGATGAGTAGTGGAGGGAACCCTAGGAGCCCTATGGGATAAATAAAGGTGTTGTATGCCTGAATGAGGCTGCTGAAAATTAGTTGGAGATTGTTGTTATCTAGTTGTTGCTGAATTTCTAGTTATTGTTTTATCATAGCTGTAGCCATTTACATTTGAATGAATATAACAGAGGAAAATTGATCCAATGTATGGTGTTTCTACTGTTCACAGTTCCCTGTTATTTTTTGCTTTCATGAATTAATAAGTTGTTTTATTGAAAGTATGAAACTGTGAAGAACTTGAATAAGCTTCAATTGTTTCTCTTCGTTGAGTTCATGCAAGGTGTGCATATCATCCGCAAGGAGTGTGTTGACAGAGTCTGTTTTGACTCAGAAGCTTAGAAGAGATAGCATGAAACTTCCTTTTTCAAGGAGTGCAAAGGGACTGCTGCAAGGTGTGCACAGTCGCCCGCAAGAAGTTAAGTCTTGCGTAGGAATATATTGCAAGGACTGCATAGATTTGAAGTTCGACTAAGTGTCGGAGTAACCCTCTAAGTAGTCAAAGGGGTCATTAAATAAATCTCAGGAGAGATAGTGGGGAGAAATCTTCAAAGGGAGTGAAGCTCTGAATATTTCACAAGTCATCGACTAATATCCATCTAGGAGGGAGTAGGATCATTGCATATCATTGTATATGGGCAAATTGCACGAGTTTTAAGTCTTTGCATGCACACAGGAGTGAGGATTTGCTAAAGTCCCGAAGAGATTAGGGAATGTCCATCCTCCAGAGGGACAGGGGGCGTAAGATCCAAAAATAAGAATTGAGAGCAATTCCAAACTTTTGTGGACAAGGAGAAAGAGAAATCATTGAAGAGTCGAAGGTCGAAATAGATCCAGACTGTTGGTTGCTAGGAGGTACATGTTGATAGATCTCAGACTTTGGGAAAAGTCACTTCAGAAGGTTCCAGTCGTGGAGTGTGAAAAACTCTCGAAGTCTCGAAGGCCAAAGGAGATTGCAACCGTCCATTTGAGGGAGACATGTGGAGGGAAGATATTTCCTTTGTTGGCCTAGTGCTCAAGAAGTGTAAGGTTTTGGAGTGGGAAAAACGGTCGAAGCCCGAACTCCTGGAGTCACTACGAATCGTCGATTTGAGCGGGGGTTATGTACTGTCGATCCTGTTGTGGATTCAACACTCCACAAGTTTAGAACTTCGTGGATTTGTGGAGAAGTGTTTCCAAATTTTGACGAAGCTGAAAGTCTGAAGTGCTTTAGGAGGTTTAGCCTAGCTCATAACCAAGGTCACATGCGAAGAAGGAGCTAGTGCCCGTTAATGCAATATTTGGAAAAGGGTTCTAAAAAAGAAGAACCGTGGATAACCGTTGATTTGAGGAAGGAAAATCGATGGTGGGGATCCATTATGGGGATCAAAGGAAAAATTAGCGAATGTGCTAGTTTCCAACCAGCTATTCGCTAGCGTCGTTGATCTCGTCAGGACAGGGGATCAACAACCATGATTCAATCAAGATTGGGTGATCACTTTTATGATTGTGGAGACATAAATATACGATAAAGAGAGAGCACATTGGCAGCCCGTAATTATTGTGAATCGTCGATCGACAAGAAAATTGGTAACGATCAAATCATGACAGTGAAAACCCTTAGGGTGATAACAGAGCCTGTGTTTGATTGAGTTTGAGACCAGCAAGGTTCCGAGGAGCTGATCCATATCGAGAATATTTTATAATCCTTGACCGGGAGGTCACGTAGCCTAAAAGGGGAGAAGGGGGGTTTGCATCATTGGCATTCATTTACAACCCATACTCAATATTAAAAACTTGTATTGTCAGTCCTCATGACAAAATCCAGAATTTCCATATCATTTTAAGATTAAATTTTTTTATATCTTCAACCCTCATGTATTTGCATAAAAGACCAAATTCCATCCCTATTTTTGAATATTGAATTTTCATTTGCAACACTATTTTTTAGTTTTAAGGTTTCTATTTAATTTATTATAATTTCTAGTTCCTTTTTTTGGGTTTTGCATTTGCATTTCCAACTTTGCTCTTTTGGGCATGGTAATTTTTTGCCTTATATCTTGATTTTATGTTGTAGGAAAGTGTGTAGTAACAGTGTGTAGGGCTATATTAGCCTCTTTCTTGTTGCTCAAACTTTTATGAAGTGACCAACATAAAGTAAAATGTCCCTATAATTGACAACATACCGAGTATCGAGCACATTGGTCCATTTTACAATGTTGGGGTTCCATATCCCAAGAAGATGTCATGCAACCATTCTAGAAAAATACAAGCAATGTCCATAAACATCTAGTTCTTAATAAATGTGTGTGTATGTGATTACAACCTCAATGATTCCATATTGAAGAATAATGTTTTTTGGATTGAAAACTGAATTATTTGGCCCTAGTGCAAGTTTCAATTGATGAATGTATGTTACCTAATACATCCAATTGAGCATGTTTGGCATACCAAGGAAAGGAAAGGCATGTCAAGGCAAGGCATGGCATGGAAAGGCAAGGAATGACATGTCAAGGAAAGGCATGGCATGGCATGTCAAGGCAAGGCAAGGCACATCAAGGCAAGGCATGGCTTGTCAAGGAAAGGCATGGCTAGGATAGGCATGGCATGTCAAGGCAAGGAAAGGCATGGAATGCCAAGGAAAGGAATGGAATGTTAAGGTAAGGCATGTCAATGCAAGGCATGGCATGTCAAGTCAAGGCAATGTATGTTAAGGAAAGGAATTTCAAGTCAAGGAAAGGCATGTCAAGGAAAGGCATGGAAAGTAAAGGAAAGGAAAGGGATGTCAAGGCAAGGCAAGGAATGACATGTCAAGGAAATACATGGCAAGGAAAGGCAAGGGAATGCATGGGAAGGAAAGGCATTGCAAGGATAGTCATGGTAAGGCATGGAAACACATGGCATGTTAAGGAAAGGTAAGACATGTCAAGGCAAGGAATGGATTTTCAAGGCAAGGCATAGAAACAAAAGGAAAGGCATGTCAAGGGAAGACATATCTTGTCAAGGAAAGGCATGGCTAGGCTAGGAATGACATGTCAAGGAAATGCATGGCCAGGCTAGGAATGACATGTCAAGGAAAGGCATAGAATGACATGTCAAGGAAAGGCAATACATGTCAAGCAAAGGCATGGAAAGGCATGTCAAGGCAAGGCAAGGCAAGGTCTATCAATTAAATACATGTCAAGGAAATGCATGTCAATGCAAGGAAAGTAACGTCAAGGTAAGGCAAGGCATGTCAGAGCAAGGCATGGAAAGGAAAGGAAAGGAAAGGGATGTCAAGGAAAGTGATGGAATGCCTATGCAAGGCATGGCAAGCAAAGTCAAGGGAATGCATGGAAAGGCAAGGCATTGCAAGGAATTCCATGGTAAGGCATGACAACACATGGAAAAGCATGGCATGGTAAGGAAAGACATGTCAAGGAAAGGCATGGCTTGTCAAGGAAAGGCATGGCTTATCAAGGCAAGGCATGGAAAGGAAAGGAAAGACATGGCAATGCAAGGCATGGATAGGATATGCATGGCATGTCAAGGCAAGGCAAGGCATGGAATGTCAAGGAAAGACATGTCAATGAAAGGCATGTAATGTCAAGGAAAGGAATTTCAATGCAAGGCATGGCATGTCAAGGAAAGGCATGTCAATTCAAGGCAAGGTCTATCAAGGAAAGGCATATTAATTCAAGGCAAGGAATGTTAGGAAAAGGCATGGCAAGGAAATAAAAGGAAAGTAATTTCAAGGAAAGGCATGACATGTCAAGGAAAGGAAATACATGGCATGTCAAGGCAAGGCAAGACATGTCAAGGCAAGGCATGGCTTGTCTAGGCAAGGCATGAAAAGACTAGGCATGGCATGTCAAGGCAAGGCATGACATGTCATGGAAATGTAAGGCATGGCATGTAAAGGCAAGGAATGGAATGTCAAGGCAAGGCATGTCAATGAAAGGCATGTCATGTCAAGGAAAGGTAAGGCAAGGCTAGGCATAACATTGTTTTATGATCTTTACTAACGTTTATTAGAATTGTTGAATGTTTTACATCATTAGAATGACATCTTAATTGTAACTTATATGACATTTTATTATCATATGTGCACTTTGGTATGATGTAATATGATTATCATTTCATTTCATATGTTGTAATATTAGATATATAACAGAGAAATTATTTATAGCGTGAAATATATAATAACTTTTCATTCTAAATGTTTGTTTTTGTTGAACAAGGATTTCAAAAAGATCTGGATCATCCTCAACAAATAGATCTAGATCATGATGTTGGGTCCGATGTTGATATGTAAAATGATGCTCATGATGACACATACATAGATGACAATGATGCCATTTCCGATGCAAATGATGATGATGACGATCATGATGATCATGATCATGATGGTGATGATGATGTTGAGAAAGTTTTTGGTAGCATCCAGTGACATTCATGATCATATAGACTGCATCATGGATCATGTTGATATATTGTTATAATTCCTCTTGTTGACGCCCAAAAATGCAACATGGAATCCATGCATGCAAATGGGTTGCAATGACTTATTACTTATATATATTTAATAATATACTAAATAGGTGGGACCTCATTATGATAATAAGGATGAAAGATGCTTCATTTGTTTTATTTGTGCTCATAACTACCTTGCAAAGATGATTCTACAATTTGAAATTCGAAACCACTTTCCAAGTGAAATGGGAAAATGATGGGTTCGTTGGTGATTTAATTTGAAAATAAATGAAAAGGGAAAAATGTAAGTTTTAATAAGAATCTTGGTTTATTCTTGCTACACATATATTTTGACTTGTTGATTCAAACTCCAAGCATGAGTCACATATAGTTATGGCATATTGCACTTATGGTATAATTGTTATTATCATGGACAATTGATAAGTTTTATAAGGTGAAAATCCTTTACTAGAAAGGAATGTGGGACATTACATGTTTTGGTGCTAAGTATTGAGTATAAGTTAAGATTTATGAGCTTAATGTAGGGAGGGAAATTCGATTTTTGGATTGAAATATTATGTGGAAAACATAGTGGACTATGTGTTGGACGTATTGGGTGCACTTGTACTTGGATATGGTTGATGGATTTAATGTGGGAAACGATGTGCAATTAATCCAAAATCCAAACATGAGCCACATATAGTTATGGCATATTGCACTTATGGTATACTTGTTATTATCATGGATAATTGATAAGTTTTATAAGGTGTAAATCCTTCACTAGAAAGGAATGTGGGACATTACATGTTTTGGTGCTAAGTATTGAGTATATGTTAATATTTATGAGCTTAATGTAGGGAGGAAAATTTGATTTTTGGATTGAAATATTATGTGGAAAAATAGTGGACTATGTGTTGGAGGTATTGGGTGTGCTTGTACTTGGATATGGTTGATGGATTTAATGTGGGAAACGATGTGCAATTACTACATGCTGCTCTAACCCTACCTCGATGTCACCACTCTCACTTGTTTGTGCTTATGTTGGTTGCTTTGGCTGGTGTTGCCTCCATTTTTCTCGGCCTTGGAAAGAATAGTTGTGCTTGTTTCTTTTCTGGCATTCTCCTTACATGCATGTTGGATCTTACCTATCCATTCATGAACTGTAGATCCACTCCAAATAAAATCATGATGTTGGCTCTTAGATTTTCTTACAGACTCTGTTTTCTTTCTGAAGTCTATAATGGATGTATTTGGGTATCGTGAGCGTGAAAATTGAATTTAAATGGAGGTTCCTCCCTGTTGGAATTTAAATGTTTCAAGCTAACAATAATGGTTGAAATTCCTCTCTGTTTGGATTATGTGATTGTGTTGTGCCCATAATGAATATTGCTTATGTTTCTACGATTGTTGACAAATAATTATGAAAGATTTTTTCGGTTTCACTCACCACTGGTGATTAAAATTCAAGGGTTTTCTCTATGAAACAAAAGAACAATTGTTTTTTTTCTTACATAACACCATACCCTTTACCCAGTATTTAGAAGAATTGCAGCTCCTTCAAATAATCTTTCATTTTTTTGTGAATATATAGGTGTATTTTCATTACGGCCACCATGAGAGGTCTATGGAAAGTCTTTTTAGGAAAGAGATGGTTAAATGGTTTTTACAAACCCCTTATGAATGTTTCTCCTTTTTGTTCACCTAGACCTCGATTATTTTACGGAAATTAGTATATTTGAACTCTAGACTTAATGTATATTTTAATGATTGACCCGACAATGGGAAGATTGGTTATTTGCATTATGTCTTGGCCCATTTGTTATTTATCCATGGGGTTTTGTTGATTTTGAAGTTGTGTGATGTTAAAATAAAATGATGAGCACCAATTTCACATGGGGTTTCAAACCCAATTTGTTTATACAACAAGTATTGAGGTTGTGATGCAAGCAACGTCAATGGCTTTATGTTGTGTTCTCAGCCTCCCATGCACACTTGATGTAGTCTGGTTTTAATTGTTTTGAATGACTCTGTTAGAAGTCTCTTATAAAAGATCTGCTGATAAAAAGAAAAGGAAGGAAAAATTAAAGTTGTGAAGTTTGACAGTCCTGGAACTTTTCTGGGGTTTTATATTGGATAATATAAAAATGAATGTGTCTTAGATTTGAATTATTAAACGGACAAAAGTTTTGGATAATGATGGTGATGATGATTTTTAATAAAATTGTTTCATATAATAGAACAATAATCGTCTTTTTCCCTTTCATTATCTCACTTTTCATTCATTACATGCCCACCCCCTTCCCAAATACATTTAAAACATTCCATGTTCTATTATTATGAATTTCATTTTTTGAAAAGAGAAAGGATTAATAACAAAAGAAAAGGCTATTTGATTACGAGTATTGGAAGTTTGGATATGGATACGTTTTATGTTACTTTTTCATTTGCTTGAACAATATTCTTTGGTCGCTTCCCATCCATGCTACCATTTTATGCTCATTATAAATCCCCTCATATTTCCAATAGCACTATTACTCCCTGTTCAAACATAAATTGATTATTGAGTTTAAAAGTATTGATGGATGGATTGCATGTGCTTCTGTTGTGAATAATAGAGCCAAACTTTTGATTTTATTTAGGTAGAGTATTGATGCATGGATTGTTAAGATTTTTCATAACATGATTGGAATATTGCTTCAGTATGATTTTCTTTAGCAGAGGTAGTAATGGCAGGGGTGTTAATAGAGGAAGAGGAAATAATTGGCAAAGATTCCATAGAAGGCCACAGTTCTATGTACATTTTGACACTGATCAACAAGACCTAAATTATCTTTTTCAAGTTGGGTTCTTCAACCTAGTTGGCCATGGGATTCTCTATCCCCGATCTGAGAGGATTCATTTCCAACCACATCAAAACTTTTATGGTATATGTGTTCCCCCTTATGTTTTTATGCATCAAGAACCACCTGCAAATAATGGTTGGAAAGAGATTGTTCATCAACCTATAGCTCATCACCATGGTTGGAATGTTGTGTTGTTGCCATTACCTCCTCCTCCACTTCCACTCAATCCAAATTCCCAATCTGATCACATTGTTTCTTCTATCCAGTCCTCACATGCAAGAAAAAGGATCAAGACTGGTGTTAAGCCCTAATGTTGGCTCATTACCCCTTAATTGGGGCATATTAGATTAGTAATGCTATTTTATTTATGTCGGCTTTAGGCCATTAGTTGTAATTTAGATTAGTAATG
>JZKD02S1731868.1:516503-552442 GCA_000966675.3 Picea glauca | reverse complement strand
ATATATATATATATATATATATATCAGCATCAACCTCGAGCATTCAATCTCCTTCTCATGGTATTATGAATCATAATCCTATATATGTGAAGTATGACCACCAAATAAAAATAAGTGAAGATGGATATTATGAAAAATGGAGAACGTTACATATGGTTACCCTAATGAAATCTCCCCGGTAGTACAAATCTACCCAAGAGTGAAAACACTTATCTAGAAGGGGATGGTAACCACGAAGGTGAAACAAGGAAAAAGGAACAAATTTAGAGCATCATGATCCATTATTCAACTGAACCACTTTATCACTACTTTCATGACAAGAACATAAGGAATTAACACTTAATATGAAGTACTAAAACAAAATACCTCTTGTGGGTCAAGCACTATAGTGATCAAGTGAAGTTGAGTTGAGAAATATGTGGGAAGCATCATCATTTGTTTATATATCAAGAACCATGGATGCCATCTATGGATCAGTTGTCTATAATGTGGATCATAGGAGAAAAAATTTCCTTTAGTTACCCCTAGATGTGAGGGGGTAACATGCACCAAATGCATGGACATATATATCTTCAGTATCTTTCCATATCAATGAAGATAAAAATGTTGAATCATTTAGTGAAAGTTTAGGAGGAGTATATATGTGCATCTTATTTAGTAGGAAAACATCATAGATTGTGATTTGATGATGGAAAATCTAAGAAAGACAAGGCATGTTTGGTTTGGCCCATATTCCTTGGTGATATTTTTGATTCTATGAGAAAATTTTCGATGTCTAGTGAAAGGAAATTCTTGTTTCTTATAATTTTCAAGGAATATGTGGATATTTTTCCTTAAGAAAAATTTAGATGGCTTTGGTGAAATTAAAACATTTAAAGTTGTAGTAGAAAAATATTTTGGTATGGGTATTAAAATCCTTCAAATTGATAATGGAGAATTATTTCTTTAATGAGTTTGTTATTTTTATAAGAAAGAAGGCAAGATGAGGCAATTTTTTATTCCACATGCAACAAAATGGAGTTGTTGAATGTAGAAATTGCACAGTTAGTAAGATGGTCATATGCATGTTGGAGAGAACAGGAGTACCTAGTAAATGCTAGATAAAAGAATTGCAAAAAGTTTTGTACTTTCTAAATAAATGTTTAAAAAAATTAGTGTGAGAGGTTACTCTAGAAAGGGCTTGGTAAAAAATTAAGTGACATCTTATTCATGTTAACGTCTTTTGTGTTGCATGTGATAATTTCTATAAAAAAAAGGACAAAATTGGATACAAAGTGTATGAAATTTATATTTTTTTTACTAACCAACATAAAGCCTACCATTTGATATATGGTGCCACTAATAAAGTGATGTTCAATTGAGACACCATTGTTGTTGAGAGTGTAGGTGTTTTTAACTAAACTATGAAATAAATATTATATGAAAATTGATGGTGGTGGTTGGCATGACACTAGAAATTTGGAAAATTTACATGGAACAGTGCAAGATGAAGTGCAGTCATCAAGAATTGATGTGTGTGAAAATCATATCAATGAAGAGGCTATAAATGTTCCAAACCCTGTAGAAGGAAATCCTCATTTGGAGGGAGTAACATAGAAGAAAAATCCTAAATCTTAATATTTCACCTTGAAGGACATGTAGTTGGAGGAACATCATCAATTGATAGAGGAATGACCAAGTATAAGATAGAAAAAATAAGTTAAGAAGCATGTGTGTTTTATCTTATTTTTCGTTATAGTGAATTCTTTATAACATCCCTTTGATGAAAAAGTTGAGGGGAAGAAATCCCTCGGGGAGGGTGAAGACAATTCTACTCTTATAAAAAAATAAGATAGGATATTGCCAAACATGGGATGTTAGTTTGGTTAGTTGATTTTTAAAATGAATGTATAGTGGAGAAGTTAAACTATGGGATATGCAATGGATAGGTTGGAATATTTACAAATAATGAAAAACTAAAAAAATTGAGTCTTTCAACCTCGGTGTATTGTGCTACTAAGGCGTAGAATAGGTGGGTTTATTAGACAAATGATACAAAAATGATAGGTTTTACTAACAAATTACAAGTTTAGTTTATTGTACTTTATGCATTAGATCGATAAGAATGTGAAATACATAAAATTTACTACTTGTTGTGGAATATCAATTATGACTTTTACTTGATCCTTATAAGTGATTAAAACATGCTACAAATTTAGAGAAGAGAACAACAACCAAGAATAAGAAAAAGAGACAAGAACTTGTTAACAGAGTTCACCAATCGTTGGCTACGTCTCCAGACCTGCTTCCAAGTGGAGGACCTCTTTATTTCTCTTTAAATGCTCAATTTCTCTTACAGTGGCTCTTTGTTTTTACAAAACATGCTTCAGATCTATTGTGCAAGATCTCCTTGCTCAGATTCATACATGCCTCATCAAACTCCTCTCAAGAACATGACAAAAGTGCCGCTCAAAACATGAGAAAAGGCCAAAATTACAAGTTGCTCCTCAAAATCCCTGCATCAAAAATTTCCCCTCTCAAGAACATGACAAAAGTGCCTCTCAAAACATGAGAAAAGGCCAAAATTACAAGCTGCTCTAAAAAAATCCATGCATCAAAAAGTTCCCCTCAAGCTTCAAAAAGCATGGTTTATATATTTTTTAGGCCCGTATGAGGAAGCCCAACTTCCCCTAAAGATCTGGCCTCTTTTTGGGATCAAATCCCCCTCCAAATGGCCAGAATATCCTCAAAAAACCAATTCTAGTCCAAAAATCAAGCAAAATCAATTAAAAATTGCATAAATAGGGTGAAAAACCCACTTTTTGGCATAATATACAATGTATCCCCCTAAGGGTGGCACACTCCCTCTTTAAAAGGGTCATATGCTCTCCATATGACCAAGCTCTAGCCCAAAGGGATAAGTGTTGGCCCATATTTGGTGCTAGCTCCTAAGTTTCTCGCGCTTTTCATGTGACCACCGGTCCAAGTTAACAACTTCGCACGCCTTTGAAGGGGAAAGCCCCCGATCTTGTGGAAACCCCCGGAACCGAGTGCTTAAAGCGCACGATGATGGTTGTATTGGATAGCCCGTGCCCCTTTTTGCTGACCGGTGGTCTCATTGCATATGTAACCATGGTTTGGGGCTTAGCCCCAGCCCCCCCTTTCTACCACCATATAATACATTCCAAATTAAATAAATTAAAATGTGTTCCATATAGCAAGTAACATGTGGGGTGCATTGGTGTTGGACCATTCGTCAAGGAGTTGGCTTGGCCATAGGTTGTGGGTTCAAAACCCATGGACCTTCAAAAATTTTGAACTTGCCACTTTGACTGTTGACTGGGTGCCATGTGGCTTCCCATGTTTGGGCCACGTGGAACCACCACATTTGACCAACCAAATGATAGGTGTTAGTACTGTATTGGTCCACGCCAGCATCATATTTCCCAGTCACTGGTCACCACTTGTCATCACCTGCCTCTACCACATCATCATAATGAAATAGACGTCAGCATTGACTTTTTGGCAGTTTGACCTTTGAATTTTTAGTTGTTTAAGAATCTTATCAGAGTGTGATAACTCTCGCATACACAACCCATTTCAGAAACTAAATATATGGCCATAATTAGTGTGACGATATGGTCACAATGGAATTGGTTTCATTCAATTATGAGAACTTTCATTTTTTAGCATTTTCTGGACCTAGGGAGCCTCCTGGATCATTCCTCCCCACTTGGAAGCTTTTGGACCACCAAAATTTTTCTTTTAATCAGGTAAGAAGTGAGGATACTACCTCCCCACTTGTCCTGTATCATCCATCTTCTCTATTGGGACAATTTTCACTTGACTAATCACAAAAAACATAAAATCTGAGATATCATTATTTATCAAAGTAATCATTTCATTTATCGCACAATCATCTACATTGTTTGTCGCATTTTGCAGCCATACACCATTGAATAGCATAAAACTAAACAACAATATTGAGTATGCAAATGAAAATGACAAAACATGCTTCCCCTTCTGCATAGGAACAATAATCAAATTATGCAGCTGAACCTCATGTTGTACCTTCGGTGACACTTCATGACTGTTAGAAACATATGGAATCATCTCATGTTTAGCATCACTTACTTCATGTTTTGTTACAAACACAAGTGTTAAAATTTTGCTTGCATTTACCATTCTTTTTAATAGCCCTGTAGTTGCAAAATATTTGTCAGTTTTCATGCGATGAGCATGAACAATGTACTCCTTCCCATCTTTCTTGAAGCAATATTTATTTTCCTCCATGTAGAATATGGATTTCCTATCATAAAGGTATGGGTTTCCCAGAACAATTCCACATATGTCCAGTGGCACTATATCAAGCTCTACTTCATCAACATAATTGAAAGGGATTGCAAACTTGATTTTACATTGCTTGGTTACTTGTAACTTATTATCACCACATATCCATCCCAATGGATATGGTTTAGGATGTGAATTCGTTTCAAGTCCCAAGTTATTTACAACCTTTTCACTGATTAGATTGGATTGTTATCCACTGTCTACAAGAGTATTGATTTTAACATTATTTTTTATGACCCTTATGTGGAAAAGTTCACTCCTTTTACACTCATCATTTACAACAACTGATTTAGAAGAGTTAGTACTTGCAAGAGAATTTATACCTCAGATTCCCATAGCTACAACCTTTGTCTCATCACTAGAATATGATCCAAGATCCACTTGAACTGTCACAGTTGTGGTATTCTTCCTTCCTTGGTTGGCATACTTCTTTGGCTTCATTTCAGGATGTAAGATCCAACAATGATCTTCATCATGGCCTAACTTCTTTCAATGCTTGCAAGTAGGCTTCTGCTTTCTTGTTGTGGATGTCTTATTCCCTTTCTCTTTTCTTTTCCCTGAATCCTTTCCTTGCCAAGTATCTTTAGAAACACTATCACCAACATTCCCTTTATTTGATTCAATGTGAATGGCTTGTACAGATACTTCATCAAATTTAGAAGGATTTATCATAAGAATAGTGTGCTTGAGATAAGAATGTAAACCACCAATATATTTTAGGAGTGTCTCTTGTGTATATAAAGGAATACCCAAATTTAATGCTTTCTTACGAAATATTTGAGTATATTCGTGTACACTTTGACCTTTAGCTTGCCTTAAACTTTTCCAATTCATCATTTATTGTTGCATGTATGCTAATGGATAAAATTGTTTCTTCAAAGCAATGATAAAATCATTCCAGGAAGAGATTGGTTTACCATTTTTATTGAGATCATCCTTAGTTTTTCTTTCCCACCATATGAGAGGTGTGCCTCCCAATTTGAGACTTGCAAGTTAGATCTTTGTTTCATCATCAACAATCCTTTGTATCCTGCAATAGACTTCTAACTGTCTCGCCCAATTATCTATCTTTTCTGCATCTAATTCACCATCATAAGTGGGTAATTGAAACTTTACATCTAACTTTAATAAAGGCATATCAGAAGAATGATGAGTTTTTTTAGGTTTCTTATCCTTGGAGGGATGTACACTTTCTTCACTTGTAGATGACGGGGATGAAGGAGAAGAAGGTTCTGAAGGTCCACCACCTCCAACTCTTACTTATGCTCTTACTGAAGATTCACCTTCTTCAACTTTTGGATTTCTTTGTTGTCCTCTTTCATGGTAAAGTTCCTCTACCATGGCTATCATCAATTGAAATGATTCAAAGAATTCGTACTCAAATGAAAAAGGACCTAGTTTTCTCAGTGAAGACATCTCTTGTTTATGTTGTCTCCTTTGAATCTCTGTATTAAGAGCCTCAAGTTGGCCTTCTCCTCGCTAGAGTTTTTCTCTGGTGAGCATCCAATGCTTGCAATTCCTGTCAAACCTTCAAAACCAAATGCTTTGATACCATTAACTTGATCCAAAAATGATAGGTTTTGCTGACAAATTACAAGTTTAGTTTATTGTACTTAATGCATCGGATCAATAAGAATGTGAAATACATAAACTTTACTATTTTTTGTGAAATATCAATTATGACTTTTACTTGATTCTTATAAGTGATTAAAGAGATCATCCATCATAAAACATATTGCAAATTTAGAGAAGAGAACAACAACCAAGAATAAGAAAAAGAGACAAGAACTTGTTAACGGACTTCACCAATAATTGGCTACATCTCTCGGCCCGCTTCCAAGTGGAGGACCTCTTTATTTCTCTTTAAATGATCAAGTTCTCTTACATTGGCTCTTTTTTGTTACAAAACATGATTCAGATCTTTTGTGCCAGACCTCCTTGCTCAGATTCATACATGCCTCATCAAACTCCTCTCAAGAACATGACAAAAGTGCCTCTCAAAACATGAGAAAAATCCAAAATTACAAGTTGCTCCTCAAAATCCCTGCATAAAAAATTTCCCCTCTCAAAACATGAGAAAAGACCAAAATTACAAGCTTCTCCTCAAAATCACTGCATCAAAAAATTCCCCTGAAGATTTAAAAAGATTGGTTTATATAGTTTTTAGGCTCAGATGAGGAAGCCCAACTTCCCCTGAAGATCTGGCCTCTTTTTGGGATCAAATCCCCCTCCAAATGGCCACAATATCCTCAAAAAACCAATTCTGGTCCAAAAATCAGGCAAAATCAATTAAAAATTGCATAAGCAGGGTAACAAACCCACTTTTTGGCATAATATATAGTGTATCCCCCTAAGGGTGGCACACACCCTCTTTAAAAAGGTCATATGCTCTCCATATGTCCAAGTGCTAGCCCAAAGTGATAAGTGTTGGCCCATATTTGGTGCTAGCTCCTGAGTTTATGGTGATTTTCATGTGACCGGCAGTCCAAGTTAACAATTCCATGCGCCTTTGAAGGGGATAGCACTCGGTCTTGTGGAAACCTCTAGAACCGAGTGCTTAAAGCGCGTGCTAGTGGTTGTATTGGATATCTCGTGCCCCTTTTCACTGACCAGTGGTCGCATTGAATATGTAACCATGGGTTGGTGCTTATCCCCAGCCCCCCCTTTCCGCCACCACATAATACATTGCAAATTAAATAAATTAAAGTGTATTTCATATAAAAAGTAACACATGGGGCACATTGGTTTTGGAACATTCCTCAAGGAGTTGGCTTGGCCATAGGTCATAGGCTCAAAACCCATGGACCTCCAAAATTTTTTAACTTTCCACTTCAACTGTTGACTGGGTGCCACGTGGCTACCCATGCCTAGGCCACATGGCACCACCACATTTGACCAACCACATGCCATGTGTCAGTACTGTATTGGTCCATGCCTGTATCATTTTTCCCGGTCACTGGTCGCCACTTGTCATCACCTGCCTCTACCACGTTAGCATCATGAAATAACTTTGGTTATGTCATGTTGACATCATCATTGACTTTTTTCCAGTTTGACCTTTGAATTTTAGTTGTTTGAGAATCTGATCAAAGTGCGATAAATCTCGCATACAGAGACCATTTGAGAAAGTAAATATGTGGCTGGAATCAGTGAGATGAACTGGTCGCAGTGGAATTGGTTTCATTCAATTCTGAGAACATTTATTTTTGAGCATTTTCTAGACCTGGGGAGCCTCCTAGATCAACAAACAAGAATTTGCATTAATGGTAAATGGGTTGAATTCTTTAGTGATCAATGAATCCAATCAAGCCAATGAGTTAGTGAAGGATTATATGGTTGATACTTGGAATTATTGAAATTGACCATGTTATATACATTTTTTATGGTCAACTTTGGTACCTAGTGCATAGAGAACATAGTAGGATGTAGAATCGTGAACCATACTAATTCTTGATTAGTTTAACTTATTAGAGTTGATTTGCAAACATATTATACAACTTTTAGTCTAGTTAAATTGGTTATTATTTGGGACAAATAATTTGTAACATACATAAAATAACAAAACAGTAACAACAATAATAATAAATAACCAAAGGTCACATGTCTAAAAGGCATGTCTATTAATGTATGTGATATTTTAATGTACTTATACATAACTTCGTCAACTCTTATACTATATAATTAATACATTGCTTTTAATTCATATGGATCCCTTTATGTTATTCTATTTATTTTTTATATTCAATATATAAACTACTTTGGTTCATTACATTGGTACCAAACCTTGTTTGAGCCTGGTTTGTGGTCATCTCTATTTTCAACTTGTATTTGAACCAATTTGACTCAAGCTTGTGGCCACACCATACTCTCGAATTATCATGAAGGAATAACTACTAGAAATATATAAGATCATTCCATTGTGAAAATTCAAAGAGAAAATATGAATTTGAATCAAAATTTGAGAAAAAAAAAGGAGCCACCAAATGCATACCAAAGGATACAATGAGCCAACTCTATGCTTGTAGAGGGAAAAAAATAATATCTATAATTATTATTGATCATCATGGGCATCTAGCACTGAATGTGTATCCCACTTAAAAAAAACAAATTAAAAAAATCACAGGAAAATTGTGACATTTGGAAGTTAGATTGTTATCACCATATACCAAGGATGGAATTTGATGGCCAAATTTTCTTGTCATGGGGCATTTTGGTTGTCATATATATATTCAAAAACTATGCAAACTATGCAAGACCATCATCAAAATTTAGGAAAATTCTTCATTAGTTTAAAAAAAATGTAAAAGATATCATTTTTTACAAGTAGTTTTACTTTCAAATTCCAACCTTAACCTATAGACATAGTATTTCAACCATAACTTAAGGAATTAATTAAACATAATTAGATATCATAAAGTCAAAATAAAATATTTAGAATCAGATATCATACATTTTTTATCCTCAAATCCTATGGATATCTAAGGAATTGATGTCTCGAGGCCCTCAGGTTTCAGCCATGGAGCACCAAGAGACAGCTTGACCAACAATGTCTACTTGCATACACAGAGACCCACCTTGCAACCATAGCTGGAGGTTCATCACAACAATATTCACCACATCAATTGGCTTCTAGGAGACATTAGTTCTTGATCCATGAGGTACAAGTCAAGTATTATGGTGAGTTTCATTTCAATATTTGAGGCATTTGATTTTATTTAATTTTAAACTACTTTTGATTATGTAATGTCTACTTGGACATTATGCTCTTTACCTTGTTTCACTTGGTGGTTGAAATTGTGCCCTAGTAAGCGGGTCACACTTGGGGATATGTTTTCTACTGGGATTCCCTCTTGACAATTCATCATGTCATTCTCGACCATACTTGTCACTTTCCACACTTCATCCCCTCATCTACTTACCTTTTGGAATTTTCGGGTGTACTGACCCAATAAAGGGTTGTCCCTCATTTCATGGGAAGAAGGAGTTGAAGGCCCAAAGGATTATAGCTTCCAAAATATAAAATCCAATCAAAAAATTTCTATATGTTCACCCTATGATCTCGAGGACAATGAAATATATCTCATAATACACTGATGGGACCCATTAAAAATAACCAATACAAAATTCCAACCAAGGTGGAGCATGTGTGGGCACTGTTTTTCATTCTTAGGTAGAAGCCCCGCACATTTTTCAACTTGGGTAAACATGATGTGACCACGGTAGAGTCAAGGTGGGAACTTTTTTTCATGCTTAGGTTGATCTATGTGGTTATCGGTGGCCACCCACCTTTTCCAACTGGCTCAAAACAATTTTTTGGCAATTTTGGCAATTTACTATTTTTAGCAGTTTTTTTGGGTCCTAAAATTCCGAAGCTGTTTTGAGGCCCTAAACAACATTTTTTGGGAAAATGGGGAGAAACATGGAAGTTCCTTTGATGTTTCTCATACAAAAATTTTATTCCTCGAGTAGATATTTCTAACAGTGTATTGAGCACCCCAAACGAAGATCGTATGCAAAAGTTCTGCCCCCAGGAAGTTGATGTATCAACTACCTCCATCAGGGCCCGCAAACCTTTTGGATTTTCATCTTTCAGGATTAGGGTTTTGGATTTTTCTTATGTTAAAAATTCCCTTAGAGCCTCATTATAATAATCATGTTCTTTCGAATGCGAGTAGTTGTCACATCTCTTCTTAGAGATAAGTTGCCACTATTCTAGCGAGTTTCTCACTCTGTAATTTTTATAGTCTATATACATTTATTTCATTAATAGAAATCATGTATTACTATATATCTGTGTTTATGGTTTCATCTCTGATACATTTTTGTTATATTATTTGATATCTGTGATATCTCTATGCATTCCTTTATTATATCTCCGCTCTCATTTCGTGCCAAAAATAATCTGGATCAGTGGTATCAGAGCAAGTTGCTCTTGATCGTTTTTCAGTGCATGTCCCTGACGAGGTTCGAGTATATCAAGTTGGGTCTCGATCTTGTCTCTCTTGAGGACAATCTCTATCGCACACCCAAGAAACCCTCAATGGTAGAAAAAAATAAAAACGACAAAGCAGACGATTCTATCAATCTATTGCTTGAACAAGCTTTCACGCGACAGAGGGATGAAATGATGGAGAATTTTTCCCACATCCTTCAATGCCTATTAATAGCATCAGGTGCATCTTCATCAAGTGAACACTTTGGAGGCACCTTGCCTTTTAAGATACAGGTCAATTTTGATATTCCTATATTTGAATGTCAGATAGATGCAGAGGCCCTAGATAAATGGTTAAATTTGTTAGAAGGTTATTTCTCTATTCACAATTTTTTCGACAAAGAAAATATCATCTTCGTGCTCCTTAAGGCTCTCCCCCATGTCAAACATAGGTGGGAAACTTACTGGGAGAAAATTTCCACATAGGAGTCTGGAATATATGGGGTCGAGCCCACATGGGATTTATTTGTGGATGCAGTAAAGGAACAATATTACCCCATTGGAAACTATGATGACCAATACATGAGATGGGCCACACTATGACAAGAGAGGGGCCAAGAAGTTTTGGAGTTCACCAATACCTTCCATACCTTGCGCACCAAGTTGGGTATCAAATAATCTAAATGACATTTGGTTTTGAAATACCACAGGGCTATACACAGATACATCCAAACTGAAATGGATTTTTTGGACATCTCATAACTTGGTGTTTCTTATTGATATGTTGTTAAAATCGAGCAGAAATTTAAGCACCAGAACAAATGGGAGTTCACATCTACAAATCTGCAACAACCAAAGTATGAGAAAGACGGACCTGACAAACAACTTCTTGAAAACTAGTCTAATCCATAGGAAAAGAAGGGTCACGGGAAGACGAAGAAGGACACTGGAAAATGGTGTGATTTCCACAAAATCCCCTGGCACAACATTGATGAATGTCTCTCAAAATAGTCATTGGTGGCTGAGATCAAAGACAAGGAGTCGAACCCTGATTCAGAACCTAATTCTGAAAATACTGGTAAAAGACAGATCATCAATGCAGACCCCATTGCTATTGTCGCGACCACGATAATTCAACCAGAAGAACCAAAAGATACTGAAGAGGGGGAGCACCTTTTTCATTCACAGATGTGGGTGAATGGGACCCCACTGCATTTTATTGTTGGTAGCAGAATCCAGAAGAACCTCATCTTAGCAGAGGTCGTAAAACAGTTGGGATTGTCGACAACACCACACCCACAACCATACAACATCTAGTGGCTTCGCCAAGGAAGAGATCTTAGTGTCAACCAATAGTGTCTACTATCATACGACATCTAGACCTTCAAGGATGAGGTATTATTTGATGTTTCCCCATTGGATGTCTGTGATGTTTTGTTGGGACAACCATATATGTGGAAGCGCCATGCTATTTATGAGTGTCATTGTTACTCTAGGGGGTCATCTCTACAGAATACCAGAGGTAGTTCCAATTATTGTCCCACTTAAATAGTGTCTCAAGGTTGTATCTCATACTACAAAAATCAACTTCTTCACAATCTGTTCAAACGGGGAATAGAAGGATACTGCAACCACTACAACCTTGGCCCAAGCACCTTCTGTCCAACAAAAGCAGGACAACAAGATTGCAGCAAAACACAAAGATTCCTTCTGCACACAGTCATCTCAGATAGCCCGATTGGTTGAACAGATTCAACCCCACCAGCATCAGGTTCGTGAAAAACTTCCACAAACTGAGCAACACAACGTCTCCAACAAGGCAAGCAGCTCACCAAGATTCAGATTCAGCAAACGCCTTTTCCTCTCCCCCGGGCACTCAATGAAATGGAGACCATTGCTTCCTAAGGAGGGAGGATTGGTCTAGGTGGATATCAGTGGCCACCCACCTTTTCCAACTGGCTCCAAACAATTTTCTGGCAATTTTGGTAATTTATTATTTTTAGCAGTTTTTCGGATCCTGAACTTCCGGAGTCGTTTTGAGGCCCTAAACGACATTTTTTGGGAAACAGGGAGCAACAGGGACATTCCTTCGATGTTTCTCACGCAAAAATTGTATTCCTCGGATAGATATTTCTAAGGGTGTATCGAGTGCCCCAAACAAAGATCATATGCAAATGTTACACCCCCGATAAGTTGACGTATCAACTACCTCCATCGGGGCCCGCAAACCTTTTGGATTTTCATCTTTTGGGGTTAGGGTTTTGGATTTTCCTTATGTGAAAAAGGCCCCTAGAGCCTCATTGTAATAATAATATTCTTGCAAATGTGAGTAGCCATCACATCTCTTCTCAGAGATAAGGTTCCACCATTCTAGCGAGTCTCTAACTTTGTATTTTTTACAGTCTCTGTACATTTATTTCATTAATATAAACCGTGTATTATTGTATCTCTGTGCTTATTGTTGCATCTTTGATACATTTCTGTTATATTATTGGATATATGTGATATCTCTGTGCATTTTTTTATTATATATCTATTCTCATTTTGTTCTGAAAATAATCTAGATCATAGGTAGAAGCTCCACTTTGGATTTAACCTTGAAACATCTTAAAAGAATAAATGCAATAAATGGGATTGGAAAAAGTTTGCATTGAAAATAAAGGTGCAACACACCCTCTACAAAGGCACCCATAAATGAGACACTACAATCCCTTGTATGTCATGAACCCCATGGTCAATATTATTTCCCCCATCCATGTCACTTCATCCACATGACTTAGAAAAAGGTCCTCTTGGGAAATACTCCCAAACATGAGGTACGATTCACCTAATAGGTCACTTTGTCAACCCTCCCATACCTAAACATGGAAAATCGCATAGGGTCTTTGAGAACTTGTTTATTTTGACGAGGTAGTTTGGATGTACATACTTGAATGGATATTTTATTGATTTACTCATCATGATGCATTTGACTTGAGATCCTTGGAGGGTGTATTCATTGTCTTTGCAAGACCTAGTTGGTGGACAGATTTGGAAGAACAATCCTAGTTTGGGATTCCTTGGGGTCTAAAGTCCACAGGTTGGATACCAAGGCCCACATTCTGGATAATGATGATTTCCTTTGGAGGCCTGATAGGACACCATGGAATACCTAAACTAACCTCTTACTATCGCAATGACTTACTCTTGGGGCCAAAACGCCATACAAAGAGGGCTTGACATCACCTAGGGTTGAGGTTATGGTGGTAGAGTGGCTACTCATTGACACTTGGAAAGATTTGGTGGGAGATGATTGAGGAGGATATATCACATAAGAGGGAGGCTCTATAAGCGCCAATGACCTTAACCTTCTACTCCAACAACTTGCTCAAGGGGTCAAGACATCACCCTTAGAGGGATGACGTCACCTCAGGGTTTCTATTGTGCAAATTTTAAATTTAAATTTGAATTTCGTATTGTAAATGGGAAAACTAAGGGTTGTTGTCCATTTAATTTGTGATTTACCCTAAGTTTTGTGTAAAAAATCTTGTTAGAGGTTTTTTTTATAAATAGAGATCATTTCTATATCATTTTATGATAGCTCTCCCATTGTGAGATGACTATTGTGGCTAAAATTTTCACTATACTTTAGCATTTTTTGTATCTCTCTCTCCTTCAAATGATTTTTGGTATATCTCTTGATGAATGGATGAGATAAGGTGGTGCCCACCTCTTGGAGACTCTTGTTCTTGTTTATGAATGGTTTGTCTTAGTGAAAATAGTGTTTGATCTTGCAACTTTCTTGGTTTTGGTAAGGAAAATCTGCATTATTCTTGCTCATTTCATGATATTGTTGGTTAAAACCCTAGGAGGAGTATAAGTGCATACACCCTCCATCAATTTCTCTTCATTTGCTAGTTTACAAGTTTTTTGTTGCAAGGTATCTTGGAGGAGTACAAGGGTGTACACCCTCCTTGATCTGCCTTGAGTTTGGTTTGCATGCCCTAGGGAGTAAGAGGGTTTACACACCTAGGGATATTGCTGATCTAACTTGTGTTTTAAAGAATCCATTCACCCATTTTTAAAGGAACTAATTTGAAGTTTGCATTGGAGAAATAAATTGTTTTCCTTGGTAAATGTGATTTAGTGAGATATTGATCTTGTTCAAGTTGTAAACTTTTTGTGACGACTTGAGGTAGCTAGAGCCTATTGGAAATCCCACTTTTCATAGTATTCTTGGATTTATATCTTAACAAAAGATACATCCACTAGGGCTGTAACAAATTACTATTCTAATTTGATTTTAACTCTCTTTTCAGCCATCAAGATTTTCTAATAAACTGCCCCTATAAACTACTAGTCCTAGCACACTTTTTGGGTGGTTTGTCTAAGTGTTTTTCTGCCTGAAATATTCTACTATATAAACAACTAGCTACAGCCATAAGGATGAATAATATCTCCACGATACTCATTTCTTACATCCTTGTTTCATTGATAACGTCTTGTGCTTTTATACTGGAGTTATGCTTGTGTTTACTAGCTTATCTCTTGCTTCATTTACTTGAACTTAGCATCTTGTTTAACAGCTTTAATAATAATTTCTCTGCTAATATATATATATTTTGACTGCTGAAAATAGGGACAACTAGATTAAATTGCTTGTCCACCTAACATATATATTTTATACTTGTTTTTTCTTGTGTATTGGGCATGTACTATCATCATTTGTAGGTACTTGAAATTATTGGAAACCATTGATCACTATCAAGACTCATTTCCAAGACACTTCCCTTTTATAAACTTGACCTATAGGGGAATCCATTCATAAGTATCATTTTCCATCTCATTTACCCCTAGGTTCACCCGAGATTCCCCCCTTGAGGTGATCATTTCACCTCTAAAGTTAAGGGAATACCTATCTTAGGTGACAGTGGGTAGGTATTCTCCTAGTTGTCTCCATCTCATGGTTTGGATCGAGATTTTCCCAACCTAAATTTTTTGCAATAACATTTTGGTGTCATTGTCGAGGAGGATTTTGAATCATCTTTCATTCCCTAGCAACACTTTGTCAAGCTACCATCCCAAATCCATTACCCATAGCTTTCCTGGCGATTCCACTTGAAGGATGTTCCCCTTCCACCTTTGATGATCCCTTCTTGAAGCTCATATGGAGACTCCACCTTCCCATAATCCATCTTCCCTCAATACTCCCCCCCAAGGAGATTTAAATCTTCTAAGGTATACCAAAGAAGGCCTCCTCTCAATTCTCCCATTGTCAAAACTCTTTTCCAAGGTACCCTTCCACTTGCTCCAATGGCTCACCCTTGGGAAAATGATCTCTACAATCCCTTGAAAATGGCCTCCATTCTTGGATATCCCAATACCATGCCGAAAGAGTCTCATAAATGGTTTCCAATGTTTTCAATAAATAATGTGGTCATCATTGATGATAATCTCTATGTCATGGGTTGAGACATGGAAAATGCAGAAGTGGAACATGAGGATGTGGTAATGTAGCTACTAGCCTCATCATTAACCGAAGATGCTTAGAGGTGGTTCAAAGGTTTACTTGACAATCACATAGCATCTTATGAATAATTTTACAAGTTATTTAAGAACATATGGACAACTAAGAAAGATAATTGGATGCTCGTAGCTCAGTTCAATTAGATAAATAAGGAGAATGAAACATTAAGTGAATTTGACATGTATGATAGATTGTATAGTCAAATCCCAAAATATCTACATCCTATAGTTGCAACTATTTTTCTCCTTTACATGAATGCATTCGATGGGAAATTCCATTTCATTCTAAAGGACAAGAATACCAGCACCTTGGCGTAGGCCAAAGAGTATAGTGAAAAAATTGAAGTGAATCTTCTTGACTCAAAGGTTGATCCTTTTCAGTATACTCATGCCAAGGAAGAGACAAATACTAAGGCTTCCATTAGTAGTGTTCCTAATCCAATTTCCTTCTTTACTAAGAAGATAGCTCATATGAGTACTCAATTTGTCTAGGAACAAAATCAAATCATGGGGGTATTAATCAATGTGAAAAGAAATCAATATGCCTCCAGACCTCAGTTTTCTAGACAACATAGAAGTTCAATATGTTTCAAACCAAGGCCTCAACAAGAGGAAAAGGTCCCTGATACGTTGAACCCAGTTGGAATGGTCAACACAAAATAAACACCATGGTGTTCTCCATGTCAGAAAACTCACCAAGAGGAAGAATGTCCCCGATAAGATGAAGACTCTCCCAAAAGTATGAACTTCATGGATATGATATGTAACTTCCAAGAGGAATAGGTCACACAAGAACATATTGATAAGGCCAGAAGATATGGGGAAAGAGAGGGAAGACTCTGGGTGTTAAACCAATTGACAAATGATTAGAGAAAGGAACTGAGGAGGAGGGAAATTTTGGCATACCCTAGAAGAAGTAAAGCTTCAATTACTTCATCACAACCTTCCACTCCCCCTCATCCATAAGCAATTGATCCCCCTCTATCTACAAATAAGGTGGCCCCACCACTTCCACCTCTAGTACATGAGTTTCTTCCAAAGTCAACTCCAACAAAAGATGAGATTCAATTGAACATAAATGTTGCAACCATGTTTTGGAAGTTGAATATGATGGTCCCTATAACATAATGTGCAAAATTCCTGTTGTGAGGAGGGAAGTCTTGAATTTATTATATGTACCAACAAAGAAGAAGGATCCTCCAATAATTTTGAAAACCATGTATCTTTATCGGAAAAGGGACAAAACCCCTCCTTTATATATTTACTTGGGCATGAATGGCCTCCTCCTAAAAAATTGTATGTTGGATTCTAGTGCCTCAGTAAATGTCATGTCTTTGAAGGTGATGGAACAACTTGGATTGAATATGACCTGACCATATGGAAATGTGTGTGGCATTTATTCTAAGAGGGTCAAGGTTAATGGAATTTGTGAGAATGTTGAGGTCTTCCTGATTGAATTTATGCATATCAACCTCCTTATGAACGTAGTAGTGATTGATTTCTTGGACGCTTCGGGGATTCCCTTATCAAGGAGTTGGTTTGATTCTCTTGGAGGTTTTATTAGCATGGATCTTCCCCATGCACACATTCCCATGGGGGATGAAACCTTTGAGGTATTATATAGTCAAGAGCAGACTGAAAAGCATGTGATGGACCCCAATGGTCCTTATTATACAAGTGGGTGAGTTTGATGAGGTTCTAGACACCATTGAGTATGATCCACAAGACTTAACTTCATGCAGAAGGAATACATATATACACTACTCCCAAGGACAAATGAATACAAAGAAAATCTTGTGAATTTCCAAGGGAAATATCCAGGGTCCATTCAGATATTAAAGAAGAAGATAAAGAAATCAAAGAACAAAAGGAAGCCATCAGAAATGTAGTCAACTCAAGACCTCCTTCCTATCCTTACATAGATAATATGCCTTACATCAACTATAGTGAATTAATTCTCGAATTCATGTGGGAAAAGAATAAGGGAAATCCTAAATATGACCAGAAGGACAACAACGATTGGCTTGGCCCTTACATCATCCAAAATAAATCAAAGAAAGAGAAGTATTATTTGATAGCTTTGGATGCAAGAAATATTCCATTACTAATGAATGGGCCTCTTCTTCGGCCCTACGTTCATGGCACTTGAATTCTTCAGGGCGCAAGCCCCAAGTAAGTACATAGGTCATTTTGATTTCCTACATTTTCATATTGATTTCTCATGATAGTTTAGTTGCATTTCATATTTCATTTTTCTCTACTTGCATTTGATTTCATGTTTAGTTTAGATTTATGAAAAAATGCTAACATTTATTTTCTAGATTAGTTTTCATTTTGGTTTTGATAAATATGGAAGATGGGTAATAGAAACACCCTAGATTTTATAGTTTTTTGTTTTAGTGTAGACATCAGGAGATGTTGTGCTTCTCATGCACTCTACGATGAGTACATGCCCCAAAGTAGGAGCCAGATGTTATACCAAACTCTTAGGTATAACTAAGGAGATGATGTATCATGGCCCTCGGGTTGCAAACATGGATTAACGAGAGAAAAATTGACCAACAATTTCCACTTGCAAAGACAAAGACCCACCTCGCCACCACAACTCTAGTTTGATTACGACGATATTCACCACATTAGATGGCTTCCGGGAGACATTGGGTCTTGCTCCATGAGGTACAAGTCATGTATTATGCTGAGTGTCATTTCAATATTTGAGGCATTTTATTTTGTTACATTTTAAACTTCTTTTGATTATATAACGTCTACTTGGACATTATTCTCTTTTCCCTGTTTCACATGGTCATTGACATTGCACCCTAGTAAGTGGGTCACCCTTAGGGATATGTTTTCTATTGGGAGGTACTCTTTATGAGTCATCATGCAATTCTTGACCATACTTGTCACTTTCCACACTTCATCCCCTCATCTCCTTACCTTTTGGTATTTTTTGGCATATTGACACAAGAAGGGTTTATCCCTCATTTTATGGGAAGAAGGGGATGAAGGCCCAGAGGCTTGTAGCTAGAAAAATATAAAATCCAATAATGAACATTCTATATGCTCTCTTAGGGATCTTGAGGAGAATCAAATGTCTCTCATAATAAATTGATGGGACCCATAAAAAATAAGTAATACAAAATGCCAACCAAGGTGGAGCATTTGTGGGCATTGTTTTTCATGCTTAGGTAGAAGCCCCACACGTTTTTGAATTTGGGGAAGCATGGTGTGACTAGGGTAGATTCAAGGTGGTCATTGTTTTTCATCAATTAGGTAGTATCCCCACCTTGGCTTCAACCTGGAAACATCTTAAAATAATACAAGGCAATAAATGGGCTTGGAAAAAGGTTGCATTGAAAATGAAGGTGCATCAAACCCTCTGTAAAGGCACCCATAAATGATACACTACAATCCCTTGTGTGTCATGAACCCCATGCCCAAGAGTCTTTCCCTCATCCATGTCACTTCATCCACATGACTTAGAGAAATGTATTCTTTGGAAACACTCCTAAACTTGAGGTATGATTCACTCAATAGGTCACTTTGTCAACCCTCACATACCTGAACTTGTAAAATTGCATAGGGTCTTTAAGCACTTGTTTATTTTGAAGAGGTATATTGGATGTACATGATTGAATGGATATTTTATTGATTTGATTTACTCATCATGATGCATTTGAATTGATATCCTTGGAGGGTTTATTCATTGTCTTTGCAGGACCTAGTTGGTGGACAAATCTGGAAGAACAATCCTAGCTTGGGCTTCCTTGGGGCTTGAAGCCCATAGGTTGGATACTAGGGCCCACATGTTAGATGATGATGATTGCCTTTGGAGGCCTGATATGACACCATGGATACCTAACCCAACCTCTTACTATCCCAACGAATTACTCTTGGGGCCAAAAATCCATACAAATAGGGCTTGCCATCACCTAGGGTTGAGGTTGTGGTGGTAGAGTGGCTACTCATTAACACTTGGCATGATTTGGTGGGAGATGAATTGAGTAGGCTACAAAACATAAGAGGGATGCTCTAGAATCCCCAAAGACCTCAACCTTATACTCCAATGACTTTCTCAAGGGGTCAAGACATCACCCTTAGAGGGATGGCATCACCTTAGGGTTTCTATTGTGTAATTTTTAAATTTAAATTTAAATTTTATATTGTAAAGGGGAAAATTAAGGATTGTTGTCCCCTTAATTTGTGGTTTACCCTAATTTTTGTGGACAAAATATTGTTAGAGGTTTTTGTATAAATAGAGATAATTTCTATCTCATTTTATGATAGCTCTCCCATTGTGACAAGACTATTGTGGCTACAAATTTTTCTATACTTGATAATTTTTGGTATCTCTCTCTCTCTCTCTTGCAATTGATTTTTGATATATCTATTGATGAATGGATTGTTGATGATTAAATTTGTGTGAGAGATCCTCCATGATGCATACTAAGTGATTCAACATGAAAGTGATCCCATGAGTTGTGTGTGCCCATGAGATGGGTGTGTGGTTCTTCTCTGAGATGGAGATGGAATGTTTTGTGCCCCTATGTGGGGTGAGGAATCCCATGAGTTGTGTGTGCCCATGAGATGGGTGTGTGGTTACTATCTGATATGGATATGGAATATTTTTCCCCTATGTGGGGTGAGGAATCCCATGAGATGGGTGTGTGTTTCCTCTTTGATATGAAGATAGAATGTTGTGTGCCTCTCTATGGGGAATCCCATGAGTTGGGTGTGTCGTTCTCTCTGAGACGGAGATGAAATGATGTGTTGGTATCCTCTTTGTAGAGAGTTGAGATGATGTGATACTCCAGATGATTCTCTTATGACATAAAGTGAGAAAGAGATCTACTGAGTTGGACTTGCCTATGGATGAGCACAGGTGAGCATGATCCTAGTGGTTGAGCACTAGTGAGTGTGATTCTCCTATGAGACAGAGTGAGATAGAGATGTGGACATCCTTGTGGTTAAGAACAAATGGATGTGCCCCTAGTGGATGAGAACTAGTGGGTGTATGATATCCCTTGCTATATTGTACAAGAGTGAGACTTACCTATAACCCTATTTGTGATGTAAAGGGTACAGGTCAGCCCCACCATAAAGTGAAATATAATTAATGTAAAAGATAATTAATATGGTAATTATTAATTATATTGTGATTTATTGAGGTTGGCACTGTTGTTCCAATAGACACTATTGTTGATAGGTTCAGTATAATATAAATAAAGGTAAATTCCCCATTGAGGAATCATAACACAAGTGTGGGTTTGGAAATTTCAGCAAGTACTTGTTCTTGAGAAAAGTGTGCACCTCTCTTGGGTGCTAGTCTTCTAGGGTTTTGTGAGCACCATTTTATGTGCTAGGTTTATGGTTTGGGAGGTATTTATCTTGAATAATATATAAAAAATTTGGTTGGGTTTTCTTCCCTTGTTGAGAATGGTTTCCCAAGATTCTTCTTGTGTACTTTTGCATGGTGTTTTCTTCTTGTGATCTTGGTTGCTGCAACAAATTGTTAATGGTGACATTGCAAATGTCTATGGTTCAAGTAAAATGCTAAAATTGGAATGAAATTCATGTTTGAGCCTATATTATTGAAAAATCAACATGGTTTCATAGCATAGGTCTTGAAGAACCCCTGCACAAGCATTTAAAGCTATTTGTCCCTCCTTTTCTGTAGTTCTGTATGACCTCTAGGGTTTGCTGCAATTTCATATGACCCTCCTTATATAAGGTTTTTAAACCTATAATACTTGGATTTTGAGGATAATTTTGGAATAGAATGGTACGACCTTCTCCAACGCACCTCCAGAAAATCTTAGAGTGAAATTTCAAGAATTTTGAATTTTTGACTCTAGGGTTTCTAGGGTTTCACAATTTTCTACAAAATTTTGGTTTTAGGGTTCTTGCAACTCATTAAAGGAACATTTCAGCTCACCAGTATTCATGTGATACTCTTAAGGCTTATTTTTGGTATTAATAAGCCCAAAAAAACCTAAGGTTGCTAGTCTAACCTATCCACTAGGTTTTCTAAGTCCAGTTGGCGAGAGTTTGTGAAGAAATTTGAAAATGTGAAGAATAGAACCTTAGTGGAAGATAGACTCGATGGATCAAGAAACTTCAACTCTTGGAATTCAAGACTTCAGATCACCCTTGAAGAAGATGACGTTTTTAGTGTGATACAAAATACTTTACCAGAGACAATTGTTGATTAAGGTTGGTTGTCATTGATGTCAACCCTTGAAGAAAGCCTCGAATGGACCCATGATTGTTTGATGTAAAGATGACTCATTATTTTCTTTTCATGGTTTATAATAAGTAGAAATGGATGAACTCCAAAGTGGTCCCCTTATGGTGAAATCCCTCACAGGAAGACGCTTTGTGGATTGAGTTATCCTAGAAGTATGGTTAGAGAACCCATGCTTATTTGTGGAATAATGAGATGAACGCCAGTGATTTTTTCAGTGAAACTATCTTAGATCGATATCTCTTGTCATTCCATTTCTAGTGGTATGTGGAACGTGACATAACTCCTCACGGTTAGAGAGTTATGGCCATGAGAAGTTAGAGAACCCAGGTTTGGGTAATGGACCCAAGTTTGTTTGATGGATAACGGTATGAGTTTTGATATATTTTTAGTTAATACTATTCTATATGGATATTACATGACATTCCATTTCTGGTGGTATGTGGAACGTCACATAACTCCTCATAGTTTGAGAGTTATGGCCTTACGAAGTTGGAGGACCCGCATACGTCATCTAGAAGCCCCAAAAGGTCAAAGTAGTCAAAGTGGTTTAAGAGTTTTTAAAGGTAAATAATAAAGTGAAGTGATGAGTGCACTATAATTCAAAGTGAATACAAAATCAATTATTTAAATAACAAATTTAAAGGAGAAATTAGAAGTGGGTTAACCCTAAAATAAGGAAAGTGGGCAAAGTGACCTAGAAGATGTTTTTAAGGAAGATACTTAGAGAGTATAAATAAGAGGCAAGGCTCTCTCATTTAAATCACATTTGAGCATATTGAATACCTATAGGTGTTTGAGGTAACAAAATGATATCTAAGCCAAATTTCTGAGGAAAGTGAAGAAAAGAAGACTGCAATTCAAGGAAGGATAAATTCTTTTGATGATGCTTTCTAAGGTATGTTGTTTTTAGGTCATCTCACCATTTTCACAATAACGTTTTTTCTAGAATGATTCAGACCTTGAAATTTGTATGCAATTGTGGAAACATATCCAAGTATCCACCAACAAATGAAAAAGCTGTGAAACTTGGTGAAAATAATTCCAAATCCAAAAATGCACTTTTGAATGGTCTCAGTGATAGGGTATTCACCAAAGTTGCACATTGTAAATCCGCTAAAGAGATTTGTGACAAGCTTCAAAATATTTATTAAGGAGATACAAAGGTCAAAGCATCAAAGCTTCAAACTTACAGAGGTTAGTGCGAACAACTAAAAATGAAGGAAGATGAAAATATTGCAGCCTACTTCTTACGAGTCGATGAAATAGTGAATGCAACCATAGGATTGGTAGAAGAAATCGAAGAATCAGTAATTGTTCAAAAGGTACTAAGATATCTTCCTATGATATTCAACCCTAAGATATCAGCACTAGAATAAATATCGGATCTAAACTCAATAAGCATGGACGAATTGCATGGAATCTTCACAACATATGAAATGAGAACTGAACAGGAAAATCTAGATGTTAAAGAAGCAGCCTTCAAAGCATCCAAAATATCAAAGCAAAAGAAACAAAAATAAGAAGAATACAACAACAACAATGACGTCTCGAAAGATGATGAAGAAGTGTCCAACTTTGTTAAAAGACCAAACAAGGGAACCAACGGTAGGTATAGAGGTAAGATTCCTTTAATTTGTTTTAATTGTGATGGTATTGGTCACTTTGCTAACAAATGTCCTCATAAGGAAAAGATAAATGATGAAGGTTACTCAAAAGGCAAACACACATGTAAAGGAAAAATAACTACAAAGAAAGTTTTCAAGAAAATCTTATGCACCAAAGAAGACAACTCATCATTAGATGAGGATGAAGTCAGTGATAGTGAGACATGAAGAGTTTTATTCATGTTAGTAAAAGACTCTAACAAAGAAGACTCCAAAGAAGAATATGAAGAAACCGAAGAAGGATATGAAGAATCCGAAGAAGAAATTGAAGAGGCAGAAGTTGACTATCGAGAATAATTAATGTGTGCCATAGAAGTTATCATAAGAGAAAAGAAGAAAAACAATAAACTACAAGTAGAACTAGACAAAAAAAAGGACACTCGAGAACTAGAACAAATCATCACAAAATTGAAGGTTCAAATAGAAGAAGATAAAATAATTGAAGAAGCACTCAAAGAACAACTAGAATAAATTGACAAGATCATTGGAAACTTGGAAGAAGAGATTCTCACACTAAGAAAGGATATTCAAAAGAAAAATATGTAGAATTGCTCAAAAGTTTTGGATGACATTATCAACAGTAAAAAATCTCATCTTGACAAGTTCGAACTTGGATACAATCAAACAAAAAAGGGATCAAGCTCCAAAAAAACAGAGCAAGAAACAAATCCAAAAATCTATGTAGAAGCAATCAAAGGGGATAGGAAGATATACAAGGAAGATTATAGGGACACTCCTCCACCGAGAATATTCAGATTTCAGAATCAACAACAGATAGATAGGCCTCAAGAAGAAGAAATATTCATTAGAGCACCTCCTTTCATAAGATCTTCAACTCCCAGGTATCAAACTATATTTTTTGGTTTATGTTATGCATGTAATAATTTTGGACATAAAGCTATGAATTACAGAGCTAACAACAGGAACAATAACAACTTTGAGAATCATACACAAAGGGGTTATTCAAGAATACCTAGTGAAACATAAAGAAGAAGTTACAATAGGTTTGAATCTTTGAGCACTGAAGTGGAATGTTACAAATGTAACAATTTTGGACACGTGGCTAAAAATTGCATAATGACAGTCCCTCCTAAAGAACCTCAACAAAATAACAATAGTCACAGACAAGAACCTCATAAAATGACATGGATCAGAAAGCAAGATCAGTATAGCAATAAAGAATGCACAGTCGCTCTACAAGCTAAGAAGAAGAACCACGTTTGGTATGTTAACAATGGGTGTTCAAAATACATGACAGGTGATAGAGACAAATTTATTACATTGCAAAAGGAAAGAAATGGATCAGTCTCTTTTGGAGATGATAATTCATCCAAAATCATTGGAGAAGGCATGGTCCGAAATGGGAACAAGAATAAAAAGGAACAAAATGTTCTACTGGTAGAAGATATGAAACATAATATTCTAAGTGTGATTCAAATGTGTGACCAAGGTCATAAAGTTACTTTCAATTCAGAAAAGTGTGATATAAGAAGAGAAGGTTCAGGGAAATTGGTCGATACATCTACAAGAACTTCAAACAACATATATGTGTTAAGTGAAATTGGAAATGAAAAGTGTTGTCTAAGAAAGGAAGATGAAAGTTGGCTATGGCATAGAAGAATGGGTTACATGCATTTTGATAACCTTGTCAAAGTCAGCGAAAGATAATTAGTCAAAGAAATTCCCCAGATCATGAAACCAACCAACACTTTATGCAAGCATTGTCAACAAGGAAAGAAAACAAAGACCAGGTTCAAATCAAAGGAATATTCAACAACAAGACCACTAGAAATTGTGCATACTGATCTAGTTGGACCAACTCCAACAAAGGTATTAAAAGGTGAGAGATACTTTATGTTATTAGTTTATGATTATACAAGAATGACTGCAGTTTTCTTTCTAAAGAACAAGTCAGAAGCTTTTGAAAACTTCAAGATCTACAAGGAAATGGTTGAAAATGAGATGGATTCAAGAATCAAATGTTTGAGATCTTATAATGGAGGAGAGTTCACTTCAAAGGAATTTATGGACTACTACAACAGTCATGGAATAAAAAGACAATTCTTCGTTTCTAGGACACCTCAACATAATCTAGTTGTTGAAAGAAAGAACATGACAGTATAGGAAATGGATTGAACAATGCTAATGGATTCCAAATTGAAATATATATTTTGGACACAGGCAGTGCATACACCAATTCACATTCAAAACAAAGTAATGCTCATAAACAACATTGATAGAACTCCCTATGATCTATGGAAAGGAAGACCAGCAAATGTGAAGCACTTCAGAGTTTTTGGAAGCAAATGCTACATCAAAAGAGAAGATAGTAGAATGGGAAGGTTTGACTCTCATGTGGACAAAGGAGTACTTGTTTGTTACTCAAGTACAAGGAAAACATACACGTGTTACAATCTAAGATTGAACAAATTTGTGGAAAGCATCAACGTAACAATTGATGAAATAGGCAGACCAGAATCAAAGGAAGAAGAAAACAAATCAATGGAACAACTTTTCAAAGAAGAAGAAGAAGAATATGAAGTAGAAGAGGAAGATGAAGAGAATCTGATAGAAATAGAAGAACAAGTTCATAAATTATCTCCAAAGACACCTAGCAAACGAGTACAAAAGAATCATCCTTCAGATCAGATTATTGGAAACAAAGCTGCGGAAGTTGAGACTAGAAGAAAAATCTGTTCACCAAAACAAACACACCTAGCACTCTTATCTACAATTGAACCAAACTATTTTGAAGAAGCCAACAAGCATGAATTTTGGAATAAGGCCATGAATGCAGAATTGGATCAAATAGAGAAAAATTACACTTGAGAACTGGTTCCAAGACCAAAGAATAAGAATGTGATCGACAAAAAATGGGTTTTCAGGAATAAATTAAATGAAGATGGACAAGTTACAAGGAACAAAGCTAGATTGCTATGTAAAGGATATGCACAGATTGAAGGAATCGACTTTGAAGAGACATTTTCCCTAGTTGCCAGAATGGAAGCAATCCAGTTGCTTTTAGCCTATGCATGCTCCAAAAATGTTAAAGTATATCAGATGGACGTAAAATCAGCTTTTCTGAATGGGGAACTTGAAGAAGAAGTCTACATTGAACAACAAGAAGGATTTCAGTTGTCAGAGAACACAGATTATATGTGTAAATTAAAGAAGGCCTTGTATGGTCTAAAACAGGCTCCTAGAGCATGGTACTCTAGAGTAGATAAGTATTTGCATCAGGCAGGGTTCAGAAAAGGAAGTGCAAACAACAACCTCTACATCAAGGTAAGTGAAGTTAATATTTTATTAATTGAAGTTTATGTTGATGATATTATTTTTTGTAGTGATGGTGACAGGTTAAGCTAGAAATTTGCAAAAGATATGTAGAATGAATTTGAAATTTCATTACTTGGAGAACTATCATTCTTTTTGGGACTTCAAATATGTCAAAGAAACCAAGGAATCTTTATTTCTCAAACCAAGTATATCAGAGAAATGCTAAAGAGGTTTGGAATGAAATATTTCAAACCAGTTATCACTCCCATGCAAACCAGTTGCAAGTTGAGCAAAGATGATGATCCGAAGTCTACAGATTAGAGACAATACATGTCAATGATTGGCATCCTACTATAAGTGACAACATCCAGAAAATATGTAATGCAGGCAGTTGGACAGGTGGCACTATTTCAAGCAGCACCAAAGGAGTCACATGTGTTAGCAGTGAAGAGGATTTTCAGATATCTCAAAGGAACATAAGAGTTTGGATTATGGTATCCAAAAGGAAAGGATCTATCACTTATTGCCTACACAGATGCAGATTGGGTAGGTTGTATTGATGACTGATGAAGCACCAGTGGAATAATGTTCTACTTGGGTGAGTGTTTAGTATCATGGATAAGAAAGAAACAATCATCAATATGTTTATCTACAACTGAGACAGAGTATATTGCAGCAACATCATGTTGTACACAGGTTCTTTGGATGAAACAAACTCTGACATATATAAAAGTTGAGTATGATGAGCCCATTCCAATCTATTGTGATAATACAAGCGCCATTGGTATCTCGAAGAACCCACTGATGCATTACAAGACGAAGAACATTCTAATAAAGTATCACTTTCTATGGGAGCAAGTTGCAGAAAAGAACATCAGAGTTGAGAATGTGGGCACAAAAAAACAAGTGTTAGACATCTTCACAAAACCACTTCCACGAGAATCCTTTGAATATCTTCACCAGAGACTTGGAGTTATTTCTACTCCAAAATGAATGATTTTTAAATTCTTATATTATATGTCTTAGATTTACATGAGGAAGCATCGTAAGAGGACAATTCAGTCAAGGGGAGAAACCCCGGATGGAAAGATACCTTTTCCATTGATGACAAATGGGGAGGGATTTATTAGATGCAGAGGACAGAGGCATGGTTCCAGGGAGAGATATTTATCATAGGCAGAGGATAGAGGCATGGCTCTAGGTGGAGCAGATCTATCAGATACAGAGGACAGAGACATGGTTCCAGGGGGAGCATGAGTGATATGATTTTAGTATTGCATCAACGTGTTGTCATCAATGCCAAAGGGGCATATTGTTGATTAAGGTTGGTTGTCATTGATTTCAACCCTTGAAGAAAGCCTCAAATGGACCCAAGATTGTTTGATGTAAATATGAATCATTATTTTCTTGTTATGGTTTATAATAAGTAGAAATGGACGAACTCCAAAGTGGTCCCCTTATGGTGAAATCCCTCATGGGAAGACACTTTGTAGATTGAGTTATCCTAGAATGCCAGTGAATTTGTCAGTGAAACTATGATAGATGGCTAGTGCTTGTCATTTCATTTCCAGTGGTATGTGGAACGTCACATAAATCCTCACAGTTAGAGAGTTATGGCCATGAGAAGTTGGAGAACCCAGGTTTGGGTAATGGACCCAAGTTTGTTTGATGGATAACATTATGATTTTTGATATATTTTTAGGCAATAATATTCTATATGGATAGTACATTTCATTCCATTTCTGGTGGTATGTGGAACATCACATAACTCCTCACGGTTTGAGAGTTATGGCCTTACGAAGTTGGAGGACCCTCATACGTCATCTAGAAGCCCCAAAAGGTCAAAGTAGTCAAAGTGGTTTAAGAGTTTTTAAAGGTAAATAATAAAGTGAAGTGATGATTGATCTATAATTCAAAGTGAATAAAAATTCAATTATTTAAATAACAAATTTAATGGAGAAATTAGAACTGGGTTAACCCTAAAATAAGGAAAGTGGGCAAAGTGACCTAGAAGATGTTTTTAAGGAAGATACTTGGAGAGTATAAATAAGAAGCAAGGCTCTCTCATTTAAATCACAATTGAAAATATTGAATACCTATAGGCGTCTGAGGTAACCAAAGGATATATAAGTCGAATTTATGAGGAAAGTGAAGAAAATAAGGCCGAAATTCAAGGAAGGATAAATTCTTTTGATGATGCCTTCTAAGGTATGTTTTTTTTCAGGTCATATTACCATTTTCACAATAATTTTTTTTATAGAATGATTCAGACCTTGAAATTGCTATGAAATTGATTAAACATATCCAAGTATCTGTGGTAAAAAAATCATCTTGTGGGTCATTGTATTTTTGGAGTTACACTTTGTGGAAAATAGGGTTTGTGGCTAGTCCTGAAACTAGTCAAAAACATGTGTTTCGGGTAAAAACGTCATAACTTTTTCATAACAGATCCAAATTCAATGAGACAAAATGTGTTGGTTAGAGTACATTCTGTAGTATTCTGTGCAATATTTTCATATCAACTCAACGAATATTTTGTGTGGGGCACTCTCTACAAGGTCTCTCTCTAGAATAATCCAAAATTCAACAAGGTATGCCATTTTTTCTATAACTCCTTTTTTGAGAGCTTCCAAGTAGTGACACTAGAAGGAATTTCATAAAAAAAACTGAATAACATTATGTATCAGTTTCAGATCTTTATTCATTATAGGTACAAAGTTATCATCATTTCAAGTTAGGGTTGTTGACTAATCCAAAAACTAGCCATGTGAGAAGTTTGATGAAGATGCTAGTCTCTTGTTGTCAAAGTTAAGGAAGGTTTGTAGGTATGTGATCATATGCACCAGTTCTATTACATATTTACAAATATTACTTGTATGATGAAATTGATGAGGGATTTTGGTTAAGGTACATGTTGGGTACATGGTTGGGACAAGCAGTTGATGAGTCATAGTTGATTATTAGTTGACACATGATTGGTACATACTTGGTAAATGGTTGGATTCACTTCTTTATGGTACAGGTTGATTACATTTTGTTTGGTACAGGTTCGTGCATGGTTGATTCACTTGTTTATGGTACATGTTGATTACAGGTTGAGGTACAAGTTGATGCATGTTTGATGCATGGTTTAGGTTTATTGGTACATGTTTACAGTGGTATATCTCATAGTGATAGTGTGACAATGGTTCCATCATTCTATTTATACTTCAGGGCGGTTGGACAGGGAAAGGACAGGTGGTTTTAGCCACCTTCCATTTGTAGCCGGAGAACATAGGGGGTTGTAGCCTCCTTCTGGTTGTAGTCAGAGAATTGGGGAGTTGGAGCTTCCCTCAGGTTGTAGCCTGAGAAAATAGGGGGTTGGAGCCTCCTTCCAGTTGCAACTAGAAAACAAAGGAAGTTTGATGCTTCAAATGAATGTAATTCTTCAAGACATATAAGAAAAAAAATTATGTGGTTTTCTCCCGCTTTGGGTTTCCACGTAAAACACTGGTGTACTGTGTATGTGTATGATTGTTCATTTGTTCATTTCTTATTTACTCTGCAGTTATTGGATGGTAATGCTACATTGATATAACACTTGGATTATATGGTTAAAAATGATTAGATTGCTTTATTGCTGATTCACCCCCCCTCTCAGTAATCCAACAACAACTATCGATGAAGAGAAGGAAATAAGAAAGGAAGAAGACGTCAAGGTAAGGAAAATAATCATCTACTCAGTAAGAGATCATCTCCTACCTAATATTTCCAAACTAAAGACAAATTATAAGAATATTTTTGATAGTGACAACACCCTCAGAGCCCTTACCTTAAAGGGCCATCTTCAAAGTATCAATATGACAAAAAATGATACAGTTGCTACCTTCTTTATGAAGATATCAGAGATCAAATATCATCTAGGTGCCATTGGAGAAGACATATCTGACAGAGAACTTGTTTTTTCCACTCTCAACAATCTTCCAAAACACTAGGAACATTTTCTTCAAAGCATCAGTGGAAGGGAAAAATTACCCACTTTTGATCGTCTGTGGACAGATTGTACCCAAGAAGAACTTAGACTTAGAAATGGAGAAGTGGAAGACTCCCCTGATGAAAATAATGCTCTTGCACTTCATATAAAGAGAGGAATATTCAAAAGAAACTTCAGACAAACATTCAAAGATGAGAAGACTCCATCAGCTTTAGGTTATGATCAAAGAAGACATATATCAGAGATCCAGTGCTTCAAATGTGACAAATATGGACACTATGCAAGAAATTGTCCAACCAGGAAGAAAGGAAGACAATATGCTTCCACCACTGCCATTGATCTAGACCCACCTCAAAAGGATGAAGTTAAGAGAGATGAGGGTTACTTCCTCTAAACCAAATACAATATTAAGAATGACTGCAGACCCAGGTAAATTGTTTGATTTAATCATTAAACCTATAGTTGATTTCATTCTTAATAAGTGAAGGGTATTATCTCTAGTGTGGGAACCCTCATGACTTGGACCATTATCCCTAGTATGGGAGTCCAAACCTTTATTGATTGATTATTATGATATAAGTCATAAAATACTTAAGATTCGGTAGAGCACCTGAGAAGACCTAAAATATCTAGAAAACAAGTAAAAGAAGAATGAATAAACATTACCTTCTCCTCTTCAATGGTTCAGAGGGAGACAATTATTGATCCAGTTGCTCCTGTTGATATTCCTAGAAACATTGCAGTAGGCCGTGAAAGGCATGTCTAAGATCAACAAACTCTGCAAGGGGAAGAGGGACATGTAGCTGATGTAAGTGTCAAGAAATATAAAGAGATATTTGTAGCAAGAAGATTCCCACAAACAGAGGGAGTTTTCTATGATAAGAAATTTGATCTAGTAGCCCGATACACTTCCATCCATACTATCATCCATGAGTTCAAAACTACATCAGATGAATGTAAAGACAACCTTTCTCAATGTTGATATTGAGGAATAAGTTTACATCAAGCAGTCAGAAGGACTCGTGATATACAATGAGAAATATTATGTGTACATGTTGAAGAAAGCCATGTATGGACTAAATCAAACACCTCATGCTTGGTACAAGAAGATGGATGGATTCTTGATGAGTTTGGGTTTCAACAAGAGTGTTTCTTATCCAAACCTATATTATTACATTTTTGGTGATGAGAGCCTGATTTTGGTGACTTATTCATGAAGCCTTGTTGTTGGATACAAGCAATCCTTGAATTCTAATTTAGAGATGAAGGGTCTGGGTATGATTCACTACTTCTTGGGAAAAGAAGTATGGCAAAGGACTGATGATATTTTTCATGAGTCAAGGAAAATATATAGTGGGGATATTAAAGAAGTTTAGTATGACAGAATTAAAATCCATGCCTACACCAATGGTGATGAAGAAAACAAATGATGATGATTCAGACGAGATTGATCCATAGCTGATTGTATCACTAATGTATCTGGTTAACACCAGAATCGATATATTCTATGTAGTGAATGTAATTATTCAATTCACGAGTCAGCTAAGATAAACTCATTGGACAACAACGAAACATGTATTGAGATATCTACGAAGCACAGTTGGATATGGCCTAAGATGTGCCTCTAATGTAGACTTGATTTTGCAGGGATATGTTGATTGGGAAAGGGAGCACAGTGGACTGGAAAAACACATCTAATTGTTCTCTTACCTAGGGGTCTGCCATGGTTTCCTAGTGCTGCGAGAAAAAAATCTCTATGGCCTTGAGTACCGTAGAAGAAAATTATATAGTATTGAGTGTGACAGTCCGCGAAGCAGTGTGGCTTCGCAAGCTTCTGACAAATTTATTTGATCATGAGATGGATCCTATTATTATTGTGATAACCAGAGTTGTGTGAAGCTCTATGAGAACCCTATGTTTCATCAAAACACATTGAGATAAAGTATCATTATATGAAATACATGATGCAGAGGAAATAAGGACACGTGCAATACCTTCCTACACATTAGCAGAGTGCCAATATCTTTCCAAGATGAAGTTAGAGTACATCTGTGAGAGACTTGGCTTGGTGGATAATGCCTCCCTAGCTGAGAGGGAGTGTTGATGATTACAACTACGTGAGACATCCTCCATGATACAGACTGAGTGAGTCGACCTAAGAGAGAACCCATGAGTTGGGTGTTCCCATGAGATGGGTGTGTGGTTCTTGTCTAAGACGGAGATGGAACGTTGTGTGCCCATGTGTGGGGTGAGGAATCCCATGAGCTAGGTGTTCCCATGAGATGGGTGTGTGGTTCCTCTCTAAGACATAGATGGAATATTGTGCCCCTGTGTGGGGTGAGGAAAACCATGAGTTGAGTGTGTGGTTCCTTTCTGAGACAGAGATGGAATGTTGTGTGCCCCTGTGTGGGGAAGCCCATGAGCTGGGTGTGTCGTTCTCTCTGAGATGGAGATGAAACAATGTATTGGTGTCCTCTATGCAGAGAGTTGAGATTATGTGATAATCCAAATGATTCTCATGTGAGACGTAGTGAGAAAGAGATCTGTTGAGTTGGACATACCTATGGCTGAGCACAAGTGAACGTGATCTTAGTGGCTAAGCACTAGTGAATGTGATTCTCCTGTGAGACACAATAAGATAGAGATGTGGACATCCCTATGGATGAGCACATATGGATGTGCCCCTAGTGGATGAGCACTAGTGGGTGTATAATATCCCTTGCTATATTGTACAAGAGTCAGACTTACTTGTAACCCTATTTGTGATGTAAAGGGTACAGGTCTGCCCCACCATAAAGTGAAATATAATTAATGTAAAAGATAATTAATATGGTAATTATTAATTATATTTTGAGTTATTGAGGTTGGCCTTGTTGTGCCAATAGAAACTACTGTTGATAGGCTCAGTATAATATAAATAAAGGTAAATTCCCCATTGAGGAATCATAACACAAGTGTGAGTTTGGAAATTTCAGCAAGTACTTGTTCTTGAGAAAACTACGCACCTCTCTTAGGTGTTAGTCTTCTAGGGTTTTGTGAGCACCCTTTTGTGTGCCAGGTTTATGGTGTGGAGGTATTTCTCTTGAATAATATAAAAAAGGATTGGCTGGTTTTTCTTCCCTTGTTGAGAAGGGTTTCCTAGGATACTTCTTGTGTACTTGTGCATGGTGTTTTCTTCTTGTGATCTTGGTTTCTGTAACAAATTGTTAATGTCAAAATTGCAAATGTCTATGGTTCAAGTAAAATGCTAAAATTGGAATGAACTTCATGCTTGAGCCTAGCTTATTGAAAAATCAACATGGATGAGCTAAAGTGGTGCGCACCTCTTGGAGACTCTTGTCCTTTCTTATGAATGGTTTATCTTGGTGAAACTAGGGATTGATCTTGCAAATTTTTTGGTTTTAGTAAGGAAAATATGCATTCTTCTTCATCATTTCATGGTATTGTTGGTTAAAACTATAGGAGGAATATAAGTGCATACATCCTTCATCAAGTTGTCTTCATTTTCTAGTTTACAAGTCTTTTGTTGCAAGGTATCTTGGAAGAGTACAAGGGTGTACACCCTCCTTGATTTGCCTTGAGTTTGGTTTGCATTCCCTAGGGAGTAAGAGGGTTTACTCCTGTAGGTATATTGTGGATGTAACTAGTTTTTTAAAGACTCCATAATTTGAAGTTTGCATTGGAGAAATAATTTGTTTTCCTTGGTAAACATGATTTAGTGAGATATTGATCTTGTTCAAGTTGGAAACGTTTCTTGATGCCTTGAGGTAGCTAGAGCCTCTAGGTCATCCCACTTTTCTTAGTATTCTTGGAGTTATAGATTAACAAAATCTACAACCATTAGGACTTCAACAAAGTACTATTATAATTTGATTTTAACTCTCTTTTCATCCATCAAGATCTAATAAATTGTCCCTATAATCTATTAGTCCTTGCACACTTTTTGGGTGGTTTGTCTAAGTGTTTTGTTGGCTGAAATATTTTGTTGTAGCAGAAACTAGATACATCCATAAGGATGAATAATATATATCCAATACTCATTTCTTACAACCTTGTTTCATTGCTAAATTCTTGTTCTTTTATACTATAGTTATGCATGTGTTTACTAGCTTATATCTTGCTTCATTTACTTGAATTTAGCATCTTGTTTATCATCTCTAAAATCTCCACTGATATATATCTTTTTTTACTACTGCAAATAGGGAAAACAAGTTTAACCTGCTTTTCCACCTAACATATAGCTTGTATACTTGTTTTTTCTTATTTCTCGGGAAGGTACTATCATCATCTATAGGTACTTGAATTTATTGGAAACCATTGATCACTACCAAGACTCATTTTCAAGCCACTTCCATTTTATCAACCTTACCTATAGGGGAATCCATTCATAAGTATCATTTTCCATCTCATTTCTCCCTAGGGTCACCGAGGATTCCCCCCTTAAGGTGATCACTTAACCTCTGAAGTGACGGGAATACCTATATGAGGTGAATATGGGTAGGTATTCTCCTAGTTTTTTCCATCTTGTAGTTTAGGTCAAGCTTTTCCCAACCTACATTTTGTGTGATAGCACACTCAAAATAAAATATCAATAAAATATCTAGAATAAAATATCATAAATTTAGATAAATATGACAAGTAGTTTCAGCTATAAACACTACTAAATATGTTTTAGGATTATTATTCTCTTAGAAATCATGAAGTATTTAAAAACCACCATTTGGGACGCTATAATTCTATGAGAATTATTTGAGAAAATGTGTAGATTAAATGTTGACTAAAAAGAAATAAGGTGATGTACAATCTACCACCAGAATAGAAAAATCAAGGATTAGGTCATTGTTGTCATGAAGGTAACATTGAGGTATGAATTTATTCCAAAGTCACTACAATAATCCACCATGGAAATCGTTGAAATAACCATAAGAGTCGTTTCCACTATTTTAATATAAAATGTCGTGACATTTTAATGAACATAACCAAATTCAAGGGATAATGGACATATTAGCCTAC
>JZKD02S1731868.1:465490-487606 GCA_000966675.3 Picea glauca | reverse complement strand
AGGCATCTCTTCTCAATAGATCCCTTTGAAAGTTTTTCTTGGAGAATCCAATAAGGAAATGAACATATACAATGTATTATTATTTTTCCTAACCATGATAATGTGCACTATTATTGATGTAGATGAGACACATGACTTGGAGATGGATTATAGAGGAACATGTAAACAAAAGGAGATAGTCCATGCATCATCCCATATAGAGAAACATTGCAAAATCTTGAATAAAAGAAGGAAATAAGGCCATTTTATGTCCATTGTGTACATACCACAAACTACCATCACCATAAAGATAGAAGATTCCATATTTTGGTGTATATCAGACTATCAAAAGATTTGGTCTTCATAGGGTGGTAGCTAGACTAGATGTTTTTCCTTGCGTTGAGGTCATATCATGGTTGATTAGGCACAAAAAAATTCATAACAAAATAGTTACAAATAGAGATGGAAAATGTATTTCATCTCTCTAGCCTTCAAGCCTAGATATATGCTATATTTTTTCTAGGCTATAGATTGATCTTATAGTTCAATGGGTTCTTCAACACACCCTCAACTATCATCAACTACTGAAGGCCTAGAGGATTCCTGAAAATAAATTCAGAATGCAATGGGAAGGTACATACTCCACATGAAACCTTAGAAGACCTTATAGGATAATATTAGCTTTGATCAATATGTCATATGGTGAAGAAGATCCAACTCAATTCAGAGAAGCTTGACTACCTTTAATGTAGTGAAGGTTGACATAATCTTCAACTAGGCCTCTATCCTGTCAACTAGTTTAAGTCAAGTTTTTTCTAGGACCAAGCACCTTTTTGTAGTGATTCCCCGAACATTATATATGTCCTCTTATATGTTAGACGTAGTGTGCACCAATAACAACTTTCCAAGGATGGAATGGCAGTGGCTACCGATCGAGAAACTAGTACATGTGTACGATTAGATGTTGTGGGAGCATAAATATAGGATTTAGTACACTAGGATATGTGATCATTTCATGGATCCTTTGTATACATTGAATTTCTATGAGTATTTTTAATGCATGATGGAAAAGGCCATGCAAATGATAATTTCCATTGGTGAATAGTATGTGATAGAGGGAGTCACTTACCTAAGAATATTTGGAACTTCTCAGCCTCCGCACTTGCTGTAAAAATTCATTCCAAATAAATTGGTCCTTCAAGAGGTATATTATTAAACCTACCTAAACGGAGTTAAAGCCATCCTTGCTGAAAATAAAAAATCTCCTTGACCCCCTTGTCATTGAATATAGGTGCATACAACATATATAATGAAAAGGTAGCTAAGGAAGAAGGGTAAGCACTAGTTGTTTTTCATTTTGGAATAGATTCAAGAGGCCTTACCCTCTTAATGTGGAAACCCACCATTTCTCAGTTTGCAATTCCAAATTACCTTATCAAAATAAATTATATTAGGAGGAAGAAGTATACCATAGAGATACATATCGTAATGATCTAACAATGAGGGTCAAAAGTAAAGGAAATGAGCCAAATATATTAAGAGGACATGGGAGAATAAAGAAAAATTTAAGAGAAGAACGGGAGAAAGCAGTAGAAGATGAACGTAAAAGGAGAGAAAATAAAGAGGCTAAAGAAGGGGTAGAGGCTCATAGAAAAAAAGAACTTCCTAAAGCATAAGAAGTAAGAAGAATGAAAGAAAAGGAGATTGAAGAAAGAAAAACACCTAGAGAGGAAAAGAAGCTAACGATAAGGAAAAACACAGGAAAAGAATACATAACAAAAAAAAGGCACAGAGCCTATGGACAAAGGGTTATATAACCCTGAAGCTTCAACTAAACCTATATGTAAATCCATTATTAGAGGGAACTTCTCACACCCTGAGATGGGCTTAGGTCATTTTACCTTGTCAAAATCAAAATTAGTTGCAACACTAGACTTGTTTGTCTTCAATAGGAAAAATAAGAAAATAGTTAACAATCGTGATAGAGACTCGTTCCCTTGTAAAAATAGATAAGGATATAGTAGTTGCAACTTCCACAAGTGTCACTTGTATGCAAGCTATTGATTCCAACCTTCTCAATATGGTCAGAGAAATAGAAGACTATAAGAGAGAGACAAGTTTTCTAGAAAACAAGTAGCATGTCTCAAATGGGACATGACCAACTTGTTGGAGTTCAAGGCTTCTGATTTTTTATACAATATGAGTTTAACACTGCATAGAGGCTGATGTATAACAATCTACATGAATTCCATTAGAATTCATATCGATTCTTGTCTTTTCAGAATGACATTGGGGACAATATTTTGATTCTAAAAGGAGTTCAACTAGGGTTAGATGAGCTTAAGAAGAAGGAAAATGAAGAAAATAATGCGCCAGAAAACCTTCCAAGAATAATAGAAAAGGATATCCAATGTAATTATGCAACATTATCAAATCATAGATATGCAATCTCATCCTTTTAAAAACATGTCACTACCTCAATCGACAAGTGTTAGTGTCTTCACCAAGTTTCCAATAAAGTTACTTAAATATTTCATCTACCTTCACTCGATGAGATGACTTCACCTCAACCAACTTCTAAATTGATGAAGGAACTAGAAAAAATTATCTAGCAAGTGTTGATGGAACATGTCTCTATTTCTTCAAAAGAGATTAATTTAATTAGCTAATACATCAACACTATTAGGAATGGAGTGGAGTCAAGACAAAAGAAATGGTGGCCTTTGAGGTAGCATGCAAACATCTCAACTATATGTGCGTAACTGAAATATCCTCTCATTATGAAATGTGGAGATTTTACATGTAAAACAAAATTTCATGACCAAGTGTAAACTCCAAATGATGATACATTGTATTTAAAAAAAACACAATTAAATGTTTCAAAAGATAAAATTAGAAAAGGAAGGGGGAGTAGAATAGAAAAAAACTACCGAGAAGGTATTGAAAGGTCTAAGAGGGAGTTGTTTAGTAAAAGTTATAAATGTAGATTAGAAAGGAGAGAAAGGGGCTTTTCGCTAGTAAAATTTTTGTGAAGTATTGAAAGGTCCAAGAGGCAGTTATTTAGTAAAAGTTATAAATGTAGATTAGAAAGGAGAGAAAGGGGCTTTTCGCTAGTAGAAATTTTGTAAACGTTTTTATAGAAGTTGAATAGGAAAAGCCATGGTGGCCAATTTTTGGAGGAGCTTTGGTTTTGGTGTGGTGAGTGAATGTTGGACTATTCTTATGTTCACTGATATGCTATATTTGTTGTAAGATTGTGATATATGTTATAGACTATTCTTGTATTGGAAATTATTTTACATTTTTTTTTCCTTTTATACGAGATTAAAACTATAAACAAGGACTTAGTTATAAACTTTTCATGACACCATTACTATTTATGTATTTTTGCTATCGTTATTTCATGGATACCTATCTACTTGTGATGATGTTTGGTTTTGTGTTTACTATTTCATACATTTTCTCTTTGCTAAGATAGGTAGAGTAAGACTACATTCTGCACGTAGATAAGAAGCATCTTGCATTTTTAATTTCATAATATTATTTTCATACTTAAACCAATAATGTATGTTGGGTTGGAGTCCAAAGGGTTCCATTTTCCAAATATTATGTGATATAAGGGACGTCACATTAGGGAGAACCCTTGCTATTGAGGAGAATAATTTTGCCACATGAACGCTATGGCGGATCTTATTTTCCTTTTATTTTTATTGAAGTACTTTTCCCTTCTTTATATATATCTTGATAAATACTTTCTAACTGTTTTTTTGGTTAGGTCCTTTGATAATTCCTTCTCACTCTTACATGTTTTATCTATCTCTTTAATAAACCCTTTTTAACTATACTTAAAAACCTTAATGTGTCTTTACAAGATTCCAATATTCTCATATATATATATATATATATATATATATATATATATATATATATATATATATATATAATTACTCCCTTACTTTATTTCTTTCCTGGTAGGCTAATATGTCCATTATCCCTTGAATTTGGTTATGTTCATTCAAATGTCACGACATTTTATATTCAAATAGTGGAAACGACTCTTATGGTTATTTCAATGATTTCCATGGTGGATTATTGTAGTGACTTTGGAATAAATTCATACCTCAATGTTACCTTCATGACAACAATGACCTAATCCTTGATTTTTCTATTCTGGTGGTAGATTGTATATCACCTTATTTCTTTTTACTCAACATTTAATTTACACATTTTCTCAAATAATTCTCATAGAATTATATAGTCCCAAATGGTGGTTTTTAAATACTTCATGATTTTTAAGAGAATAATAATCCTAAAACATCTTTAGTAGTGTTTATAGTTGGAACTACTTGTCATATTTATCTAACTTTATGATATTTTGTTCTAGATATTTTATTGATATTTTATTTTGAGTGTGTTATCACACAATGTGTAGGTTCGGTAAAGCCTGACCCAAACCACAAGATGGCGAAAACTAGGAGAATACCTACCCATATTCACCTTAGATAGGTATTCCTGTCACTTTAGAGGTTAAGTGATCACCTTAAGGGGGGAATCCTCGGTGACCCTAGCAGGAAATGAGATGGAAAATGATACTTATGAATGGATGCCCCTATAGGTAAGGTTGATAAAATGGAAGTGGCTTGAAAATGAGTCTTGGTAGTGATCAATGGTTTCCAAGAAGTTCAAGTACCTGTAGATGATGATAGTACCTTCCTGAGAAATAAGAAAAAACAAGTATACAAGCTATATGTTAGGTGGAAAAGAAGGTTAAACTTGTTTTCCCTATTTGCAGTAGTAAAAAAATATATATATCAATGGAGATTTTAGAGCTACTAAACAAGATGCTAAATTCAAGTAAATGAAGCAAGATATAAGCTAGTAAACACATGCATAATTGTAGTATAAAAGAACAAGAATTTACCAATGAAACAAGGTTGTAAGAACTGATTATTGGATATATATTATTCATCCTTATGGATGTATCTAGCTTCTGCTACAACAAAATATTTCAGCCAACAAAACACTTAGACAAACCACCCAAAAGGTGTGCAAGGACTAGTATATTATAGGGACAATTTATTAGCAAATCTTGATGGATGAAAAGAGAGTTAAAATCAAATTAGAATAGTAGCTTGTTGAAGCCCTAATGGTTGTAGATTTTATTAATCTATAACTCCAAAAATACTAAGAAAAGTGGGATGACCTAGAGGCTTGTTGGCAGCCCTACATATTTTCAACTTTTTAAAGCATCAAATAATAATTTATGTAGTTGCCTACCTGGGGTCATACGATTATTGTTCTTCATAAGAACTTTTTGAAACTACGATTGTGATCTTTTGGTTATTCCTAGTGTTTTCATTTTCATGCTTCGTTCATGACTGAAAGCATGAAAATGAAGTATCAAAACCTATGATTGGATTACCGCTTTATTTAAAGTTTATGAAAAGGAGATGGCTCCACAGTTTTTGTTAATAAAGATTTTGTTTCCTGCTATCAAGCTCATCTTCTTTATTGACTCCTCAAATGTGAAGTATGCTTATGGATTGTTATGTGATTCACCAAGGGTCCATTTAATTTAAACTTTGATATATTTTTGTGGCTTTTGGTCATTCATATCCTTGTCACTACATTTTGGTTTATAAATTTTTCCTCTCCTAAACTTTAGAAACCAAACCCACCTTGTTGTGCAATCATAAAATTTAATGAATTTGGTCGTGGCCTATACCTTGTGGGAGGTGGCAGTCCGACAACGATGAGCCCATCACCTCGAGCTAAATCTAGGGTTTCACATGTACTCCTGGCATTCATTTCACATAACGCTTTTCATTTGGTATTGAAGAACCTCTGTCCATACGCGCTAGGGTATTGATGAGTTTTTGGGTCTGAAAGGTCGTTTTGGTCTTATCCTAGAAACCTTCCATACTCACTGTGTTTTATTGTTCGACTATTGTATCCCCATGGCCCTGGTCATCAGGATTGAACCCAATGGCTCTCAGACCCTGCTCCTGTGTGATGATGCAATGGAGGATCTCGAGGGTCAAGGGTGGCTTGTTTTTCTTGAGAAATTCCAGGGATTTAACTTGTGAACTGCTAAGGAATTTTCCCTTTCTTTTGATGGATGATGAGCCAAGGTAGGAGACATTCAGGTCGAGGTCATAGAGGATTTTTTAGGTCAAGCTACAGGTCTTCCTTTGAGTGGGCAGAAGTGGTTCAAAAACACCAAGGTCGAGGAGGTTACATGGAGCCTTTTCTTCATGTCTCGAAAAATCAATTGTTGTGACAAAGGTATGCTCATGTCCCTGTTGAAAACTCAGTGGCATGGTTTTCTAGCTATCTTGAAACAATTTATGACATGGGAAGGTCGTCTTGGTTTTGTTTTTATATATCATATACGTTTGCTGATGAATTTCATTGGGTTTCAATTAAATATGCCCTATTACCTGTGGAGAATCCTGTATAAAATGGAAAAGAGGTATAAGAGACAACAATTGGATTCAAGGCTATTTCACCATGGTTTGATTAAGATATTGCTGGTACATCAATTGAAGTTACAAAATGATGACTGGAACGCTTTCCTGACCCGAAACGGTTTCTTTGACTCTAATGCTATAGAGGTTGACAAGCCTATGATAGAGGAAACCATAGTCCCTGCCAGAGCGGTCCCTTCACCTACATAGGTCTGTGTTACGGCCACCCTCAGTAAGCCTATACCCGACCCACAAGTTTTTGAGTAGAGACATGAACAACGCTCATGCCCTAATGCCTTTACTCAGCACACAAACAGACCTGTGGGCAAGCCATCTAAAGGTGATATCGATTTAGGTTTTAAAAATAAAAGGGCAGGTAGGTTGATCTCAAGGAAAATACGAAATAAATCAAACCCTAATGTGAGCTCGATCAAAACAATCGAGATCCATGAAAGCTCAGATTCAGAGATCGACAGATTCTTGGCTGAAGACGACCCTCCTTCCTTCAAGGCAGAACCCAACCAGGCTTACAATTTCATGGATAATTTGCCACCCTGCTTGAAGCACAGTCAAGGATTTCTAGGTATCAAGTTTGATAACAAACCTAAAGGCAACAGTGGACAAAGTCCGGCACACAACCGTGGGTATCTTCAAACGGCCGTCATAGATTCACAATGTGAAACTTGTCTGTTCTGGATTGACAAATATTATGCAGACATACCCATTTTACAATCGTAAATAAAAACCCTTACTGGTCAGGTTGACCCCCTAATAGATGAAAATCGTAGGCTCAAGTCCATTGTTTAGAGACAAGGAAAACGTCTAAAAACAACAGGGAACATCATAGTAAAAAACACCGAGAGTGTAACAAAAATGATCAATTATGAGATCATGTGAATTGATTTGATTTTCCAGTTAAAGGTAAAGATTTTTTTTTATCTTAAAATAGTGTTACATTCTTGTTCATAGAATAAATTAGATTTTGTTGCTAAAATAAGACTATCTACAGAATCAATAGATTATGTAGCCAGTCTGTTCTTATTCAAAATTTATAAAATATTGGTTAAATGTATATCTGAGTTTCTTTATTTCATATTTTTCCTTCAGGATATCTAGCAATTTATGGTGATGAAATGATATGAAGAATTTATGGGCTTATTAGCTACGTCCATGGCTTATTTTTGTGTAAACATGAACAAGCTCTTTTATTTTTAGAGATTTAGTGTGATCTGGGGTGGTTATATTCCCCCTCTATTTTTGTAATCAGTAGATGATTGTAGAGATTTAATATTATCTCATAAGATAAGACAGTTAGCTTTTCTGAACCCTTTATAAACTCGTATTTTTGTAATCAAAGGATCTTGGCCTAGGGTTGAAGGTGGACAGTTTATTCACGAATTTGGATGGAAGATATATTTACATTTTGGCTTTAGCTCTCTGTAAATGTTGTTTTCGTTTATGGTTTGTTTATCCTAATTAATTAATAGTTGTTGATAGCTTTTGTCTTCACGATTTATTATGACATTGGGAAAATTTCTTCAAAATATCGTCCTCATTTTGATGCTTTAGATATTGAAAAGAGTGGTCATTTGTTCAACCCAAATGATAAGATTTTTCTTTAATTTTGTTGAATGATTAAAATCATGTTGTTATAGTTATATTTATCTTATTTGTAATTACTTGCAATCACAAATACCACAGTGATTATTTGCATCTCTTCGTTATGTCGTTAAAATTCAACAGTCAATATACTGTTTTGCATTTATTCCAAACAATTTCAGGGTTCATTGCAGATTTATCTCTTGGACAGACTGGCTGGACATTCAATAATTATACAGATGTTGGATGCACGTCGATTAACTAATTGATAGGTTAGTTCATTTCTTTCTTTTGTTTATTTTTCTACGAAACTCTAATATATGGTCTGGCTTTGACCGTCTACATACTCTTGTTCCATTGTATCTTTTTTCAGTTTAAACTTAGATTAATAAAGAAAAAACAAAAAATAGCTTATGTGCTTTCTTGATCTGCTTTCATTAAAGTATCCATCTTTACATATATTTTCGTGAGTTTAGATTAAAACTCGCAACTTGTATATCATGCACATAAATAAGATAGACAAATTTGTTTTGTAAATATTATCTACAATAGTTATATGTACATGTATATATATTGAGTGGTTATTTAATAGTTAGTTTTTTTTATTTCTTTTATTTGTTTCTTCTAGGACTTTTAGATTGGCTAACGGAACCATTAAACCCATTGGAATGAGTTATACCAAATGGCTTGGTTTATTTAGACAACCCCAGACCGGACTTGTTCTTCCAATTGATGGACAATCATTTTCGCCCATCAACAAATGGTGCTAGAAGGAGGGCCTGAACACGATTGATGGCACGTGGAGGTCACAAGACTCCTCCCCCACACACTCGCTCCCCTATAGTAACAAGAAGTCATTTTGATGACAACGTTACTTCTCAAACAACAACCACCTCAAATGAAAATCCACAGATTACCATTGAGCCAATAACACCAAACCCTCAAGGGTACGACATACAAGAAATTGTTCGTTAATCACTTCTAAGGACACGTGGTGCTTTGGCCCATATCAGACAACCAGGTCAGCCACTGAATCAACCACTAGATTTATCTAACATCAGAGAGAAACTTGAAGGAACTGGTCTTATCCTAAATCCTACAGATCCAGATCACATCCCCACTCCCGCAGTCGGAGGATCTAGTATCCCACCTTCACCACCACCTTCATCTCCCTCCTATTCAGGAGAAGAGTCATCAGATGAATGCAATTCTTCATCTCAGCCTTCGACACCACCCACGCCCATGGAAAATCCAAACAATCCCGCCAGACCTTGGCTCGATCAAGATGTTGTGGCCATATCTAGACCCCAACATCCTTTGCCTAAACATCCAGAGAAATGGCTCCCTAAATTCGATCTAGATTCTAAGAAAATTGTTGAGGGTCACATAAAAAATTCATGCTAGCCATTAGACTCCGAAGCGTAGAACACGAAGATGTAGTATGTAGAATTTTTCCGTACACATTTGAAGGCAATGCCTCTACGTGGTATTTTTTTCAACAACCCCACACCATTGTATCTTGGGATAAATTCGAATCTTGTTTCCTTAAGAAATTTGGGGATGACAAATCTCCCAAAGTCTTAGTCATGGAACTCTCCAGTTTAAAGATGAACCCCAAGGAAAAAATAAAAGACTTTAATCAAAGTTTTCTAACATTAAAGAATCGAATCCCCATTGATTCAATGCCTGTTGAAAATCTTATTGTCGCATACTACACCAAAGCCCTACACTAGAACATAACAATCTGGGTAAAATGGTCTAAGAAGGCAACATTATTGGAAGCCTTCGAGGAAGCAAGCCAAATTGAGAAAGATATCCTAAGCCTAAAGGATAATATCAGTAATGAGGCAAAGATTACCCCATCTTCCAAGAAGAAAATAGAAATTCTTCCTAGACCTCCCCAAACCAAAACTCAATCAGAGAGTTCAGATCTGGAAAGTTTACAAAAGGTCGTTCAAAAATTGTCAAATCAAGTCGTAGATTTAAGGAGATCAGTTGAAGAAGCTTCTTCAAGCAAAGGGTCTTACAAATCCCCTTTTAGAAAACCTTTTCCCACAAACTAATCCTACTTAAATTCTGAAGGCCTTAATTTAGAAAGCCTATAATATGCGATACAGACAATCCTTGAAGCTCATGATAACTTAGTTTCCCCCTGAGATTTCTGAAGATGTAGTTGAACAAGAAACAATGGAAGAGGATGAATCCTCTCCCAACATCTTCAGGAATTTTTCAGATAGTATCTTTCAAGACAATTTTGAAATGGTTCATCCTTACAATACCAGAAGCAAAACACAGAATAAACCCTCTTCTAAAATTGGAACTAATGCACCTCAAAAACAGTTTAAGAAGACTGAAACTAAACAGAATTCAACAACCCCAAGTTTAGAATACGATCTGATTGAAGACCTTAAGAAACTTAGAGCTAATATTTATGTTTATGAATTGTTGAAATTTCCTTTTCTTCTGCAAAAGATGCTTCAGAACATTGCAGAAAACAGCAAAAAAAACAATCTGAACAACAACAAATTTGCAGAAAACAGCCCTAAAACACCTCAAAAGGTTCCCGTTAAAATGACACTAGAACCCTCGGATAAAAGAGACCTTGCTATAAAAAGTGTAACAAATGTAGATAAAATAATTCCAAGGACTGCGACTAAAAACCAACAAAGTTATGTTGTTAACACTCGTAGAAATGTCCCACCTTTTCTATTGACCTTTGAAATTTTCAATAGGAATGTACATAATTGTATGGTAGATTTTGGTGCATCATCAAACGTAATGCCTTGGTTTGTCTGCCAAAAAATCAATGCCGAAGTCCAACCTTCAAGTTTGAAAATTATTCAGCTTGATCAAACCAGCGTTAAAGTGATAGGTGAATTAAAAAATGTCCTTATCAGGTTATCCTCTAATCCTAAAGTTCACCAGATTATTGATATCATTGTCATTGACATCCATGAAGTACATGGCTTATTTTTAAGTAGGGATTGGTCCGAATAGTTTCATGGCTACTTTGCAACAAACTGGTCCCATTTGTGACTGTAGAGAATGGAAAGCCTAACAGAATCAAGATCAATCGTGAGCGTTACCTCAAGCTCATCGTGACCGATTTAAATGACGCAAATGAACCATTTACTGCTTCCGCTAATTCACCTAGAATGCAGGGAATGAACACTTTTTTCGATAACTTCATGGTACAAACTTATACCATTACTGAGCCGGAACAACAGTCGAAACTCATGACATGCATACAGTCGACAGTTCTCCCTAATGTGTCACATACGACTGATGAGACTCACATATGGTCTCTCTACTTCGATGGATCCAAATCTAAAGAAGGAGCTGGTGCAGGATGTGTGCTCATTGACCCAGCAGGTAACAAAACTGTGATTGCTTGCCGATTAGAATTTGAATGCACAAACAACACGGTTGAATACAAGGAACTTCTACAAGGACTCAGAAAGGCACTAGATTTGAAAATACAGAATTCAATGGTATTCGGCGATTCAGAAATTATGGTCAGGCAGGTAAGGAATTCTATTCATTGCCTATTTCCACACCTGAAAAGCTATCAATATGAGGTATGGGATCTAATGCACAAATTCTCTGCATTTAACATTAATTCCATTCCAAGATTAAATAATTCTGAGGTTGACTTGTTGGCTAATGTTGCTTCCAAACTTTTTCCCGCAGAAGGTCTTTCTCCGAACATGTTTTCCATTGAGTTGTTGTTTAGACCATCAGTCTTGGACAACATCACTAATTGGAGAGTGTTCGATGATGATCAACAAATCATCAGTTTCCTATACATGGAAGACACTTTCCAAGGTGTGGTTATCGATGAAGGCACCCATGACAAACACCTCCACAATTTTACGGTAATATCGGACCCAAGGTCTCCGGAAACGACATCAGATCTGGTAAATTCTATCCCAAAATCTGTGGTAAGATTAGAAAAGTTTTATGATTTGCATGATAAATTCAGAAAATCGGTAAATTGTAAAACCAATAGTTCTTCCCTGACCCATGAAAAAGTAAGTCTAGGAACTAAAGATAATCCACAATGCATCAATTTGGGAATGGGATGTTCTAAGCAAGAGAAATCAGCCTTTATTAAATTGTTTAAAGAATTTAAGAATGTCTTTGCTTGGACATATGATGATCTAAAAACATTCAATCCTAACATTATACAACACATCATTCCCATGAAACCCTTGACTCAACCTTTTCAACAGAAGTTAAGAAAGATGCACCCAAAACTAGAACCAACGGTCAAGAAGGAACTAAACAAACTATTGAATGCAAAGATAATCTTCTCGGTAAGGCATACACAGTGGGTTTCTAACCTTGTCCCTGTGAGGAAGAAAAGTGGCGAAATCTGATTATGTGTCAATTTTCGAAACTTAAATTGAGCATCTGATAAAGACAACTACCTTGTTCCTCCTATGGAATAGATTCTCCGGTAGGTATCTGGTTATGAAAGATTGTCGCTACTAGACGGTTTTTTTAGGGTACAACCAAGTCCTCATGTCTCCTCCAGACCAGCGGAAAACCACTTTCCGTACTCCATGGGGAACCTATGCTTATAGAAAGATGCCCTTTGGGCTTATAAATGCCGGTGCCACTTTCTAGAGAGCGATGGATGTCTCTTTTTTCGGTCTAATCAATCAATCTGTAGTGGTCTATCTCGATGATGTCATGGTTTTCTCCAAGAATAAGGGGGATCACTTAGCCCATCTGAGATCTATTTTACAACGATGTCATAAGTACGACATCTATTTGAATCCTAAAAAAATTGTCTTTGCAGTGGAACAAGGAAAGCTGCTCGGTTTCATAGTATCCAATGAAGGGATGATCATTGACCTCGAGAGGACTCAAGTCATTTCAAAACTCCCTCCCCCCTCTTCCTAAAAATCTATGCAATCCTTTCTAGGTCATATAAATTTTGTCAGAAGGTTCATTCCAAGTTTTTTGGAAATGGTGAAGCCATTACAAAACTTAATAAAAAAGGATGTGCAATACCATTGGGGATCTCAAGAAAGTCAATCTTTTGACTCAATAATAAAATCCATAGTGGACGCTCCATCCTTAATGAGCCCTGACTTTTCACGAGACTTTACTCTTTACACATTTGCCTCTGAATTATCTTATGTCGTTGTGCTAACCCAAAAGAATGTTGAAAACAATGAAGTTCCCATTGCCTTTATGAGATCAGCCTTTAAGGGAGCAAAGCTTAATTATCCAGTTGTAGATCAACAGGCTTACGTTGATTTTAAAGTGGTAAAACATTTTTGGTCATATCTACTGAAATCTAGAACTAAAGTCATTGTTCCTTACCCTGCTGTCAGAAATTTGTTAGTACAGAAAGAACTGGGTGAAAAATGGGCAAATTGGGTGACATCCTTACAAGAGTATGACCTCGAGATCACCCTGGCACAAATTGTTAGAGGCCAAGGTCTATGTAAATTGGTCGCTAATTCAGTTGAAGAACAACAAAGTCAAACTGATATGTTAATTGAAGATCAACATAATCAAAGTCAAATATGTTGTGTACAAAATTCTACAAATATTTGGTATGATGACATTAAGTTTTATCCAATACACGGTTCAACTCCACGTCACCTTGATCCCCAAAAGAGGAGAGCGTTGAGATTAAAGTCCGCACCTTCCCATATTGTGAATGGTATATTATTTCACAAAAGTTTTGATGGAATCCTTATGCATTGTCTAGCAAGAGATGAAGCAAATAAAGTCTTATTAGAATTGCATGCAGGGGAAGCTAGTGGGCATTTTGGTGGAGACACTACTACCCACAAAGTATTAAGGGCAAGGTATTTTGAGCCACTACTAGCCACAAATGCACAATCTATCAAAAGGCTTCTGGACGAGTACATAAGGCAACATTCCCACTACAACTTGTCTCGGTGGATTTCCCTTTTCAACAATGGGGTCTTGACATCATTGGCCCAATAAACCCCACCTCCTCGCAGCAGCATAAATACATCATTACAGCGACATGATATTTCACCAGATGGTCCAAGGCCGTGCCATTAAAAGTGGTAAACACCAGTCAGGTAATATCTTTCCTTAATTCAAATATCATTACTCGATTTGGTATTCCTAAATGTTTGGTTTTCGATAATGGTTCCTATTTTTCATCCCTTGATATGAGTGCCTTTTCTTTAGAAAAAGGGATAAAACTGAAATATTTTTCCAACTATTACCCCCAAGGAAATGGTTTGGTAGAATTGACAAACAAAAACCTGATCAAGATTATCAAGAGGATGGTTTCTGAAAACCACAGAAACTGGCATAATGCACTATTCAATGCACTCTGGGCTGATAGGGTAACTCCGAAAATTGAAGTTGGTAATTCCCCCTTCTTTCTTGTTTACGGAAGGGAAGCAATTCTTCCTCCGCATGTTCTGCTTCCCTCTTTACAGATATCGCAGAAGGTTCAGGAAGAAGACTTCCTTCCCCTGGAAAGTCGAATTAATGCTTTGATGAAGTTAGAATAGGTAAGGACTCAAGAAAAAAAAAAACTGGATCAACATCAACATATTGTCAAAAGATGGTTTGATTCGAGTTCTGCCTCGGACAAGAATTTTGAGGTAGATGATCTTGTCCTCAAGTGGGATAAACCTCATGAGGGGAAAGGGGAACATACTAAGTTCCAAAACCTATGGTTGGGACCATTCTTAATCGCCAAAAAACTAGGTCCCAGTTCTTTCCGCCTGCAGAATTTAGAGGGTCAGCCAGACACCTTTCCAGTGAATGGCCAAGCTCTCAAGAGCTATTTCGCCTGATAAATCCTAGATACACCTTTTGTACATAACCATTTTTGTTTTGGTTTGTTTTGGTTTTCTTATTCATTTTTCTTTCTTTCATTAATTTTTGTTTTGGCTTTCTGAGTTAAACATGCCTGTATTACAGTCTAGTTCAAAAGGAAAAACAAAATGCTTCATATTTAAACAACTGTCAAAGACTTTCGGAGCATCAATTGTTCTATTTTCTTAAGAAAAACGTAGACTAGTTAAAGGTGGTTTTTGTTGAGAATTGGTTTTTGGTTTCAATTTGCATTAGAGAGCAAACACGACTATCATTAAAATCTCTTTACGTTGTCCCCGCTTTTAAGAAAGAAACTCAACGATGCCTTCCTGTCCTCAAAAAATTAGTTTCATCGGTGAACTATTTTCAGACCATGATGAAGGTTAGCAAGCAAAAATTAAAGCAAACGGAAAATAACAAAATGTGCCAAAGACTAAAATTTTCAGCATCACCCCGCTCTTCTGGATATCTATAAATTATATCAATAATTTTCCCAAGAGTTGTGGGAAGTGTTTTCAAACCCGTCAAGATACTGAACAGGTCTGCTGGCAGCGGGTAAATGCATTCATGGTGCCAAGACAATTTCGCCAGGGTACTGAATAGGCTTGCTGGCAGCGAAGTAATGTCAGGTTAAAGAAAATTCTTAGGTAAAAATAATTTTTTTTTTTTATCATAAGCATCCTTCATTCTGATTTGATTTTTCTTGGACAAGATAGAGGCATCAGAGTGGGTTAATTGGCATCCCTTTCGAGGCTATGGACACCTACTGGAAGCAGTGTCCCGATCAACAACATTGGAGCCAATAACTTAAACATCGTGTCTTTCATTTGTTAAGTCTGTCACCAGATTTCATTTTTTAACGAAAGATATCTTAAGCTGGACCACACAATGATTGTTAAAGATGCTCAAATGTCTTTCAGGTGTTCTTTGATTTGAAATAATTCAAATATTTCTAACCTGAACTCATCAATGATAGAGAGATAACTGCTTCTCCCAACGAGTTGCCATTGTTGACATCCCTACATATTTTCAACTTTTTAAAGCATCAAATAATAATTTATGTAGTTGCCTACCTAGGGTCATACGATTATTTTTCTTCATAAGCAGTTTTTGAAACTACGATTGTGATCTTTCAGTTATTCCTAGTGTTTTTGTTTTCATGCTTTGTTCATGACTGGAAGCATGAAAACGAAGCATCAAAACCTATGCTTGGATTACCGCTTTATTTAAAGTTTATGAAAGGTAGATGGCTCCACCATTTTTCTTAATAAAGATTCTGTTTCCTGCTATCAAGCTCATCTTCTTTATTGACTCCTCAAATGTGAAGTATGCTTATGGATTGTTATGTGATTCACCAAGGGTCCATTTAATTTAAACTTTGATATATTTTTGTGGCTTTTGGTCATGCATATCCTTGTCACTTAATTCTGGTTTATAAATTTTTCCTCTCCTAAAATTTAGAAACCAAACCCACCTTGTTGCGCAATCATAAAATTTAATGAACTTGTTTGTGGCCTGTACCCTGTGGGAGGTGGCAGTCTGACAACGATGAGCCCATCACCTCAAGCTAAATCTTGGGTTTTTCATGTACTCCTGGCATTCATTTCACATAATTCTTTTCATTTGGTATTGAAGAACCTCTGTCCATACGCGCTAGGGTATTGATGAGTTTTTGGGTCTGAAAGGTCGTTTTGGTCTTCTCCTAGAAACCTTCCATACTCACTGTGTTTTATTATCCATCTTTTGTATCCCCATGGCCCCGATCATCAGGATTGAACCCAATGGCTCTCAAACTCTACTCCTGTGTGATGATGCAAGGGAGGATCTCGAGGATCAAGGCTGGCTTGTTTTTCTTGAGAAATTCTAGGGATTTAACTTGCGAACTGCTCAGGAATTTTCCCTTTCTTTTGATGGATGCCGAGCCAAGGTAGGAGAAATTCAGGTCGAGGTCACAGAGGATTTTTTAGGTCAAGCTACAGGTCTTCCTTTGAGCGAGCATAAGTGGTTCAAAAATTACAAGGTTGAGGAGGTTCCATGGAGCCCTTTCTTCACGTCTCGAAAAATCAATTGTTGTGACAAAGGTATGTCTGTATCCCTATTGAAAACCTGGTGGCATGGTTTGCTAGCAATCCTGAAACAATTCATAACGTGTGAAGGCTGTTTTGGTTTTGTTTTTCTATATCATATACGTTTGCTGATGAATTTCATTGGGTTTCAATTAAATATGCCCTATTACCTGTGGAGAAGCCCATATAAAATGGCAAAGAGGTATAAGAGACAACAATTGGATTCAAGCATGTTTCACCACAGTTTGATTAAGATATTGTGGGTACATCAATTGAAGTTACAAAATGATGATTGAAACACTTTCCTGACTCGAAACAGTTTCGTTGACTCTAATGCTATAGAGGTTTACAAGCCTATGATAGAGGAAACCATAGTCCCTTCCATACCGGTCCCTTCACCTACATAGGCCTGTGTTACGGCCATCCTCAGTAAGCCTATAACTGACCCACAAGTTGTTGATCAGATCCATGAACAATTCTCATGTCCTAACACCTTTTCTCAAAACGCAAACAGACCTGTGGGCAAGCCATCTAAAGGTGATATCGATTTAGGTTTTAAAAATAAAAGGGCAGGTAGGTTGATCTCAAGGAAACTATGAAATCAATCAAACCCTCATGTGATCTCAATCAAAACGATCGATATCCATGAAAGCTCAGATTTTTAGATCAACGGATTCTTGGCCGAAGAAGACCCTCCTTCCTTCAAGGAAGAACCCGACCAGGCTTACAATTTCATGGATAATTTTCCACCCTGCTTGAAGCACAATCAAGGATTTCCAGGTATCAAGTTTGATAACAAACCTAAAGGCAACAGTGGACACAGTCCAGCACACAACCGTGAATATCCTTAAATGGTTGTCACAGATTCACAATGTGAAACTTGTCTATTCTAGATAGACAAATATTATGCAGACATACCCATTTTACAATCGCAAATAAAAACCCTTACTGATCAGGTTGACCCCCTAATAGATGAAAATCGTAGGCTCAAGTCCATTGTTCAGAGACAAGGAAAACATCTTAAAACAATAGGGAACATCATAGTAAAAAACGTCGAGAGTGTAACAGCAGTGATCACTTCTGAGATCATGTGAATTGATTTGATTTTCCAGTTAACGGTAAAGATTTGTTTTTATCTTAAAATAGTGTTACATTCTTGTTCATAGAATAAATTAGATTTTTTTGCTAAAATAAGACTAGCTACAGAATCAACAGATTCGGTAGCCAGTCTGTTCTTATTCAAAATTTGGAAAATATTGGTTAAATGTATATCTGAGTTTCTTTATTTCATATTTTTCTTTCAGGATATCTGGCAGTTTATGGTGATCAAATGATATGAAGCATTTCTGGGCTTATTAGCCATGTCCATGGCTTATTTTTGTGAAATAAGGAACAAACTCTTTTGTTTTTAGAGATTTAGTGTGATATGGGGTGGTTAAATTCCCCCTCTATTTTTGTAATCAGTAGATGATTGTAGAGATTTAATCTTATCTCATAATATAAGACAATTATCTTTTTTGAACCCTTTATAAACTCGTATTTTTGTAATCAAAGGATCTTGGCCTGGGGCTGAAGGTGGACAGTTTACTCACGAATTTGGACGGAACATATATTTACATTTCGGCTTTAGCTCTCTGTAAATGTTGTTTTCATTTATGGTTTGTTTATCCTAATTAATTAAGAGTTGTTGATAGCTTTTTTCTTCACGATTTATTATGACATTGGGAAAATTTATTCAAAATATCGTCCACATTTTGATGCTTCGGATATTGAAAAGAGTGGTCATTCGTTCAACCCAAATGATAAGATTTTTATTTAATTTTGTTGAATGATTAAAAGCATGTTGTTACAGTTAGATTTATCTTATTTGTAATTACTTGCAATCACAAATACCACAACGATTATTTGCATCTCTTCGTTCTGTCGTTAAAATTCAACAGTCAATATATTGTTTTGCATTTATTCTGAACAATTTCAAGGTTCACTGCAGATTTATCTCTTGGACAGACTGGCTGGACATTCCATAATTATACAGATGTTGGATGCATGTCGATTAACTCATTGATATGTTAGTTCATTTCTTTATGTTGTTTATTTGTCTACGAAACTCTAATATATGGTATGGCTTTGACCGTCCACATACTCCTGTTCCATTGTATCTTTTTCAGTTTAAACTTAGATTAATAAAGAAAAAAAAAAAATAGCTTATGTGCTTTCTTTATCTGCTTTCGTTAAAGCAACCATATTTACATAGATTTTCGTGAGTTTAGATTAAAACCTACAACTTGTATATCATGCACATAAATAAGATAGACAGATCTATTTTGTAAATATTATCTACAATAGTTATATGTACATGTATATATATTGGGTGGTTATTTAATAGTTATCTTTTTTTATTTCTTTTATTTGTTTCTTCTAAGACTTTTAGATTGGCTAATGTAGCCATTAAACCCGTCGGAACGAGTTATACCAAACGGATTGGGTTATTTAGACAACCCCGGACTAGACTCGTTCTTCCAATTGACAGATAGTCATTTTCGCCCGTCAACAAGGCTCTAGCTACCTCAAGGCATCAAGAAACGTTTCCAACTTGAACAAGATCAATATCTCACTAAATCACATTTACCAAGGGTAAAAAAATTATTTCTCCAATGCACACTTCAAATTAGTTCCTTTCAAAATGGGTAAATAGAGTCTTTGAAAAAAAAGTTACATAAAAAATATACCTACAGGTGTAAACCCTCTTACTCCCCAGGGAACGCAAACCAAAATCAAGGCAGATCAAGGAGGGTGTACACCCTTGTACTCTTCCAAGATACCTTGCAACAAAAGACTTGTAAACTAGAAAATGAAGACAACTTGATGAAGGATGTATGCACTTATACTCCTCCTATGATTTTAACCAACAATTCCATGAAATGAGAAAGAAGAATGCCTATTTTCCTTACTAAAACCAAGAAATTTGCAAGATCAATCCCTAGTTTCACTAAGACAAACCAGACCCACACTGCTTCGTGGACTGCCACACTCAATGCTATATAATCTGCTTCTGCAATACTCAACGCCATAGAGATTTATTTCCCGCGGCACTAGGAAACCATGGAAGACCCCTAGGTAAGAGAACCACTGGACGTGATTTTCTGGTCCACTGTGCTCCCTTTCCCATTCGACATATCCCTACAAAATCAAGTCTACATTAGAGGCACATCTTAGGCCATATCCAACTATGCTTCATAGATATCTCAATACATGTTTCATTGTTGTCCAATGAATTTGTCTCAGCTGACTCACGAATTGAATAAGTACATTCACTGCATAGAATATATCGATTTTGGTGTTAACCAGATACATTAGTGATCCAATCAGCTATGGATCAATCTTGTCTGAATCGTCATCATTTATTTTCTTTATCACCATCGGTGTAGGCATGTATTTTCATTCTGACATATTAAACTTCTTTAATATCCCCACTATATATTTTCTTTGACTCAAGAAAATATCATCAGTCCTATGCCATACTTCTTTCCCCAAGAAGTAGTGAATCATACCCAGACCCTTCATCTCTAAATTAGAATTCAAGGCTTTCTTGTATCCAACAACAAGGCTTCATGAATACGTCACCAAAATTAGGCTCTCATCACCAACAATGTAATAATATAGGTTTGGATAATAAACACTCTTGTTGAAACCCAAACTCATCAAGAATCCATCCATCTTCTTGTACCAAGCATGAGGTGTCTGCTTTAGTCCATACATGGCTTTCTTCAACTTGTACACATAAGATTTCTCGTTGTTTATCACGAGTCCTTCTGACTTCTCAATGTAAACTTCTTCCTCAATATCAGCATTGAGAAAGGTTGTCCTTACATTCATATGATGTAGTTTCGAACTCATGGATGATAGTACAGATGGAAGTGTATCGGGCTACTAGATCAAATTTCTTATCATAGACAACTCCCTCTGTTTGTGGGAATCTTCTAGCTACAAATCTCTCTTTATATTTCTTGACACTTACATCAGCTACATGTCCCTCTTCCCCTTGTAGAGTTTGTTTATCTTAGATAGGCCTTTCATGGCCTACTGTAATGTTTCTAGGAATATCAACCGGAGCAACTGGATCAATAATTGTCTCCCTCTGAATTATTGAAGGGGAGAAGGTAATGTTTCTTCATTCTTCTTTTACTTGTTTGCTAGATATTTTATGTCTTCTTAGGTGCTCTACTAACTCTTAAGTATTTTATGAATTCTATCATAATAATCAATCAATAAAGGTTTGGACTCCCATACCAGGGATAATGGTCCAAGTCATGAGGGTTCCCACACTAGAGATAATACCCTTCACTTATTAAGAATGAAATCAACTATAGGTTTAATGATTAAATCAAACAATTTACCTGGGTCTGCAGTCATTCTTAATATTGTATTTGGTTTAGAGGAAGTAACCCTCATCTCTCTTAACTTCATCCTTTTGAGGTGGGTCTAGATCAATGGCAGTGGTGGAAGCATATTGTCTTCCTTTCTTCCTGGTTGGACAATTTCTTGCATAGTGTCCATATTTGTCACATTTGAAGCACTGGATCTCTGATATATGTCTTCTTTGATCATAACCTAAAGCTGATGGAGTCTTCTCATCTTTGAATGTTTGTCTGAAGTTTCTTTTGAATATTCCTCTCTTTATATGAAGTGCAAGAGCATTATTTTCATCAGGGGAGTCTTCCACTTCTCCATTTCTAAGTCTAAGTTCTTCTTGGGTACAATCTGTCCACAGACGATCAAAAGTGGGTAATTTTTCCCTTCCACTGATGCTTTGAAGAAAATGTTCCTAGTGTTTTGGAAGATTGTTGAGAGTGGAAAAAACAAGTTCTCTGTCAGATATGTCTTCTCCAATGGCACCTAGATGATATTTGATCTCTGATATCTTCATAAAGAAGGTAGCAACTGTATCATTTTTTGTCATATTGATACTTTGAAGATGGCCCTTTAAGGTAAGGGCTCTGAGGGTGTTGTCACTATCAAAAATATTCTTATAATTTGTCTTTAGTTTGGAAATATTAGGTAGGAGATGATCTCTTACTGAGTAGATGATTATTTTCCTTACCTTGACGTCTTCTTCCTTTCTTATTTCCTTCTCTTCATCGATAGTTGTTGTTGGATTACTGAGAGGGGGGGTGAATCAG
>JZKD02S1731868.1:433255-460232 GCA_000966675.3 Picea glauca | reverse complement strand
GATATGGTCCTTTCAAGATTATCGACAAGATTGGTAACAATGCCTTTCGTTTAGATTTGCCTCCTTATATGCAAATGTATGCAGTTGTTAATGTTGAGAATTTGAAATTGTACGATCCTTCGTTGATTGATGATCATGGAGAGCATGTTCAGATTCCTTCTATAGATGATTTTTCCCTAGAATATCTTACAGAACTGCATGAAGACACCATCCTTGACAGGCGAATGCGAACTTCAAAATGAGGAAATGTGGAGTATCTTTGAGTTGGTCTTAAAGGAACAAATCCAAGCAAAGACAAGTGGATTGAGGTTGGAAGAGTGAGGGAATTATACCCTCATCTTAAAATAGACTGAAAATAGTCTTTTGGAGGTCCAAAAGCTTTCCAATGGGGAGGTGTGATCAGGGGATCAAATTTTGCTCAAAAATTCAGAGTGCTTGGAATTGCTTCAAATTGAACAAGAGCATGCCTCATCGTTATGAACCCAACGCAACTCATTTGGGTTCAAACGAATGTCGGGAGTGAGAGATTTTGCATTCTGTTCAAATTTACAAACAGGTAAAAAAAAGGGTTGCTGACTATACAATCCATACGGACGCTGACATGGCAGGTCGTATGACATGTGGCAGGCCATACAACATGTGGAAGATGGGAATTCAAAAAGTTGGCAGGTGACTTGGCATGTTTGGCAGTGAATGGAATGACGACACGTGGCCCAGTCAATGGTCGCCACGTGTCATCCATTTATTGGTTTAAAACTTATGTCGTTGGCCGAAGTCGACCCCGCGACCTCCGGGCAGGGGCAAAGAATTGGAAAAGAGCTGCCAACTGGTGCACCACCAATTGTTCCTTGTTATATATATGGTGCAATATATATATATATATATGTTTGTATATGCATGTGGTTTGGGGCGCGACGGGGCCAGGGCTTAGCCCCAGCCCTTGGTCGCACGATATGTTACATATAACCCACAGCTATATCATATGGATGCGTGCACATGGTTTTGTTTGTTCCAACAATTATATCAATGACCTGCCATTTAGCCTTTGACCATTGTCTTATGTAACATGAGCCTATGTTAATGCTAGCGCGTGGACACATGGGTCATACGACCTGGCCCTTGACGGTTAGGGGCTAGGTGCACCTGTAACTGTCCTACAGTTTGCATGGTTCATGCGATTGCATCCGGTGCTAGGTTTTTATGCTTAAATATGCATGTGGGATAGGTTGAGCCAACAAGGGTGTGTTTTGTAGATGCAGAGACAACAAGCTTGAAAGGGGGACTTCCAGGAAGCCTATCTTCTTCATTTTTTGGCCAAACTAGGTGCCGAAAAAGCCCAACTAGGGGTTTTTGGACATTCTGAAGCCATTGGAGCAGTCTATTTGGCATTTTGAGCACTTTGAGCAAATAATACAAATGATCCATTGGAAGCTGGACCAGGAGATGTAGCCCAAGAGAGCGGTGAACTCATTTATCATTTGTTGTGTTATGTTTTTTCTGTTCATTGATTATGTTGTTGTTTATATGCATCTTGAATGAGTAAATCCTATTAAAAATTGTGTTGCAAAGATGATCCATTTTCATTTTAACACATAAATTTTACTTGTAAATATTTTCAAGAATACAAGTCTTCTTCATTTTTAGATCATCCAACCGCCCTGAAGTATAATAAGAATGATGGAACCACTGTCACACTATCACTATGAGATATACCACTGTAAACCTGTACCGATAAACCTGAACCATGCATCAACCATGCATCAACCATGCATCAACCTATAATCAACCTGTACCATAAACAAGTGCATCAACCATGCACCAACCTGTACCAAACAAAATGTAATCAACCTATACCATAAACAAGTGCATCCAACCATGTACCAATCATGTGTCAACTACTCATCAACTATGACTCATCAATATGTACCAAAATCATCAACTATACACCTCATGTATGTGCCAACTCATCAACAACTTGTCTCAACCATGTACCCAACATGTACCTTAACCAAAATCCCTCATCAATTTCATCATACAAATAAGATTTGTAACTATGTAATAGACCTGGTGTATATGATCACATACCTGCAAACCTTCCTTAACTTTAACAACAAGAGACTAGCATTTTCATCAAACTTCTCACATGGTTAGTTTTTGGATTAGTCAACAACCCTATCTTGAAATGATGATAACTTTGTACCTATAATGAATAAAGATATGAAACTGATACATAATGTTATTCAGTGTTTTTTATGCAATTCATGTTAGTTTCACTACTTGAAATCTCTCAAAAAAGGAGTTATAGCAAAAATGGCATACCTTGTTGAATTATGGATTATTCTAGAGAGAGACCTTGTAGAGAGTTCCCTGCACAAAATATTTGTTGATTTGACATGAAACTATTACACAGAATACTAAAGACTGTACTCTAACCAAAACATTTTGTCTCACTAAATTTGGATCTGTTATGAAGAAGTTATGATGTTTTTACCTGAAACACATGTTTTTGACTAGTTTCAGGACTAGCCACAAACCCTATTTTCCACAGAGTGTAACTCCAAAAAATACAACGACCCACAAGATGAATTTTTTACCATGGATACTTGGATATGTTTACTCAATTTCATAGCAATATCAAGTTCTGAATCTTTCTAGAAAAAAATTTATTGCGAAAATGGTAATATGACCTGAAAAAAACATACCTTAGAAAGCATCATCCAAAGAATTTATCCTTCCTTGAATTTCAACCTTCTTTTCTTCACTTTCCTCAGAAATTCGGCTTAGATATCCTTTGGTTAGCTCAAAAACCTATAGGTATTCAATATGCTCAATTGTGATTTAAATGAGATAGCCTTGCCTCTTATTTATACTCTCCAAGTATCTTCCTTAAAAACATATGCTAGGTCACTTCGCCCACTTTCCTTATTTTAGGGTTAACCCACTTCTAATTTCTCCATTAAATTTGTTATTTAAATAATTGATTGTGTATTCACTTTTAATTATAGTGCAATCATCACTTCACTTTATTATTTACCTTTAAAAACTCTTAAACCACGTTGACTACTTTGACCTTTTGGGGCTTCATGGCTTCTAGATGACGTATGAGGGTCCTCCAACTTTGTAAGGCCATAACTCTCAAACTGTGAGGAGTTATGTGATGTTCCACATACCACCAGAAATGGAATGAAATGTATTATCCATATAGAATAGTATTACCTAAAAATATATCAAAAATCATACTGTTATCCATCAAACAAAATTGGGTCCATTACCCAAACCTGGGTTCTCCAACTTCTCATGGTCATAACTCTCTAACTGTGAGGAGTTATGTGGTGTTCCACATACCACCAGAAATGGCATGACAAGAAATATCCATATATGATAGTTTCACTGACAAATTCACTGGATTTCATCTCATTATTCCATAAATAAGCATATGTTCTCTAACCATACTTCTAGGATAACTCAATCCGCAAAGCATCTTCTCGTGAGGGATTTCACCATAAGGGGACCACTTTGGAGTTCATACATTTCTACTTATTATAAACCCTGACAAGAAAATAATGATTCATATTTACATCAAACAATATTGGGTCCATTCGATACTTTCTTCAAGGGTTGACATCAATGACAACCAACCTTGATCAACAATCTCCCCCTTTGGCATTGATGACAACACTTTGATGCAATACTAAAATAATATCACTCATGCTCCCCCTGGAACCATGCCTCTGTCCTCTATATATGATAGATCTTCTCCACCTAGAACCATGCCTCTATCCTCTGCCTATGATAAATCTCTCCCCCTGGAACCATGCCTTTGTCCTCTGCATCTGATAAATCTCTCCCCATTTGTCATCAATGGAAAAGGTATCTTTCCATCTGGGGTTTCTCCCCCTGATTGAATTGTCCTCTTATGGTGCTTCCTCATGTAAATATAAGACATATAAGATAAGAATTCAAAAAGCATTCATTTTGGAGTAGAAATAAATCCAAGTCTTTGGCGAAGATATTCAAAGGATTCCCGTGGAAGTGGTTTTGTGAAGATGTCTACCACTTGTTTTTTTGTGCCCACATTGTCAACTCTGATGTTATTTTCTACAACCCGCTCTCGTAGAAAGTGATACTTTATTGGAATGTGCTTTGTATTGTAGTGCATCACCAGGTTATTAGAGATATCGATGGCACTTGTATTATCACAATAGATTGGAATGGGCTCATCATACTCAACTTTTATATCTGTTAGAGTTTGTTTCATCCAAAGAACCTATGTACAACATGATTGTTGTTGGGGAAAATCACCCTACAGACTAGAAAATAGAGTTCAGACTTTGCATGCAGATATGACCAAATAGAAATTACTTTCTACCTTCATCCCTAGATTTAAATCCCATTTTCTTAGTAAATGCATGAAAGATCAACCTACCTCGTTCCCGGTGTTTGATGTCAATCATCCATTGTGCTTGATTACTTGTTCGCAATACTCCTTCCAAAGCTGACCTACATCCAAGACAAGCAACAACTATGCATGCATACTACTTATATACTAACGGGTTAGAAATCAAAACATATACTGATCAAACTATAAACAGTTCATGAATTGGGACAGGAAAAACATTCTCTTTATTACTTAGAATGAGTCAACTTACAAAAACTGAGACCGACCACTGCTCCTCGAACCTGATCCTGGGCTCCTCTTCTTATGTCCTTCAAATGGTACCCCTACCCCTTCTTTTATAGGCTAGAAAGAGCTAGGTATTTGGACGAACCCTCGACCATGCATGGCTAGGAGTTTCAGTTAACTCACCCATAGTTTTTTGTTCCATCAACAACTTTCCCTTTTTCATGCTTTTGTCGGTCCACGTGGGTTGTTTTAGGTCAGCCAACATGTACACACGTGAAGTAATGGATTAGTGCACATGGGCCTTTATACAAGAGTGCTCTGATCTATGAAAAATTCAAAGAGTTGTTCAACAATGTTTTTGGCAAAGAAAGGATATGAGTTGGCCTGATGCCAGGTAACCATGTGTGGTGCAATTTAGGATTATAACATATGCCCCTAATGTGTGAGGTCAAAAGAGCATCTAATGGCCGAAATACATTACCAATCTTTACTGATGTGCTGAACGATTGAGCCCAAGGATCAGGAACCGGAAGGTGCCATCTACAAAATAACAAATGTCTTACTGAGGCGGGCATACCCATGCTCGGGATAAAATAGAACCATGGCTACCAATCAAATGCACTGTAGATCCATGTCAAATAACTATAAAGAGTAGCTGCGAACAATACACAGCAGAGCTACATCTCGAAATCAGAAAGATATACATAAAGAGTATCCATCTTGTAGAAGTTGATTCGGCCTAATGGCTAGAGATGAGATCTTCAAAGCTCGAGCAACAACTTCAAAATATTCAAAAATTGGGTAGGAGTGTAATATGAGTGTATGACTGCACTACCCAGAGGTCTTCGACGGCTCGTCGATCATGGACTTGATAATCTTGATGATCAGACTGAAGGCTTCAGTGATTTCGAACAAGGACTTGATTGAAAGTTCAAGATGACCATGCATGACAAGAGACATATTGCAGAGGGGCCGACTTAGGCTTGGTGGAAAACTTCCCTTGGATAATAGCACGACAAATGATGAGACTCAGGCAGCATGGCATTAATCATAAGTCTACGAAGCAGGAGGCAACACAAACTCTCCATATGTTTGGAAGGATAACCAAATGGTGGAGGACACAACTCTATATAGAGAGAAAAGATTCCTAAGGTCGTACTACATCCCATAGTCCGATGAACAAACGGACAAATGTGCTTTATCCAAGGGCGACTCATTATGCTTCCAATAAAGAAAATACTTTTCCCTTCCTCTTTTTGGGGTATATTTGATTTTTTTGTTCTTTTCAATAATTGTGGCAAAAGAATAAAGGAATATTACGTTACAAAGGAGGAATGAGTTTTGCAAACATACAAGATCAAGGCACAAAGAAAAGACTGATGTTCTAGTAGAATAACACTCGAGAAAAATCCTCCGAAGGCCAAAGGTGTTAATACGCAGAAGCAAACTGTTACAAGGCTGACATATAAGGTATGCAAACGCGGTTGATAAAACACACAATGGCAACGTTCTTAGATGTAAGTTTAACGAGCCCAGAGAAAGTAAGCTTGGTGGTTTTTCATATTTAGAGAGTCTGAAAAAACATAAAAGGAGACTCCATTGGGGTACCTTTTTCGAAGATAGTCTAGCCAGTTTGAAAAAGGGTAAACTAGCACAGATTAGACGTCGATTCAAAACCATTTTAACGAGTGTGACAAGGACAAGATCACTCGGCTATTTTTTCATTTTTTAGGAGTCTGAAAAAATCTTAACTATGGACTCCATCAAAAATGTTCTTCTGGACCAATTTAACGAGTGTGAAAGAATAAGGTCACTCGACCATCTTTTCAATTTTAAGGAGTCTGAAAAGAGCTTAACTATGGACTCCCAAAAAATAACGGGTCTCCTTTTAAGCCCTTTTCAGACCCTCTAAACATGAAAAGATTTCCGAGCGATCTTGTGGCCTTTCACACTCATTAAACTGAAATTTAAAATCACCCTACAGACTAGCCAATAGAGTTCAGACTTTGCATGAAGATATGACTGAATAGAAATTACTTCTACCTTCATCCCTAGATTTAAATCCCCTTTTCTTAGTAAATGCATGAAATATCAACCTACCTCGTTCCCAGTGTTTGATGTTGATCCTCCATTGTGCTTGATTACTTGTTCCCAATACTCCTTCCAAAGTTGACTTGCATCCAAGACAAGCAACAACTATGCATGCATACTACTTATATACTAACGGGTTAGAAATCGAAACATATACTGATCAAACTATAAACAGTTCATGAATTGGGACAGGAAAAGCATTCTCTTTATTACTTAGAATTAGTCAACTTACAAAAGCTGAGACCGACCACCGCTCCTTGAACTTGATCCTGGGCTCCTCTTCTTCTGTCCTTCAAATGGTACCCCTACCCCTTCTTTTATAGGCTAGAAGGAGCTAGGTATTTGGACAAACCCTCGGCCATGCATGGCAGGGAGTTTCAGTTAACTCACCCATATCCTTTTGTTCTGTCATCAACTTTCCTTTTTTCATGCTTTTGTCGGTCCACGCAAGCTGTTTTGGGTGAGCCAGCATGTACACACGTGCAGTAATGGAATAGGGCACATGGGCCTTTATACAAGAGTGCTCTGATCTATGAAAAATTTAGAGAGTTGTTCAGCAGTGTTTTTGGCAAAGAAAGGATATGAGTTGGCCTGATGTCAGGTAAGCATGTGTGGTGCAATTTAGGGTTATAAAAATGATGTTGCTACAATATACTCTGCCTCGACCGTAGATAAATATATTGATGATTATTTCTTTCTTAGCCATGATACTAAACACTCACCCAAGTAGAACATTGTTCCACTGGTGCTTCGCCGGTAATCAATACAACCTTCCCAATCTGCATCTGTGTAGGCAATAAGTGATCGATCCTTTCCTTTTGGATACCATAATCCAAACTCTTTTGTTCCTTTGAGATATCTAAAAATCCTCTTCACTGCTAACACATGTGACTCCTTTGGTGTTGCTTGAAATCATGCCACCTATCCAGCTGCTTGCATTGCATCTGGTCTAGATGTTGTCACATATGGTAGGATGCCAATCATTGACCTGTATTGCCTCTAATCTGTAGACTTTGAATCATCATCTTTGCTCAACTTGCAACTGGTTTGCATGGGAGTGATAATTGGTTTGAAATATTCCATTCTGAACCTCTTTAGCATTTCTCTGATATACTTGGTTTGAGAAATAAAGATTCCTTGGTTGCTTTGACATATTTGAAGTCCCAAAAAAAAGGATAGTTCTCCAAGTAATGAAATTTCAAATTGATTCTACATATCTTTTGCAAATTTCTGGCTTAACCTGTCATCATCACTACCAAAAATAATATCATCAACATAAACTTCAATTAATAAAATATTAAATTCACTTACCTTGATGTAGAGGTTGTTGTCTGCACTTCCTTTTTTGAACCCTGCCTGATGCACATACTTATCTAGTCTAGAGTACCATGCTCTAGGAGCCTATTTTAGACCATACAAGGCCTTATTTAATTTACACACATAATGTGTGTTCTCTGACAACTGAAATCCTTCTGGTTATTCAATGTAGACTTCTTCTTCAAATTCCCCATTCAGAAAAGATGATTTTACGTCCATTTGATATACTTTAACATTTTTGGAGCATGCATAGGCTAAAAGAAACTGGATTGCTTCCATTCTAGAAAATGGGGCAAATGTCTCTTCAAATTTGATTCCTTCAATCTGTGCATATCCTTTAAATACCAATCTAGATTTGTTCCTTGTAACTTGTCCATCTTCATTTAATTTATTCCTGAAAACCCATTTTGTGCCGATCCCATTCTTATTCTTTGGTCTTGGAACCAGTTCCCAAGTTTAATTTTTCTCTATTTGATCCAATTCTTCATTCATGGACTTATTCCAAAATTCATCCTTGTTGGCTTCTTCAAAATAGTTTGGTTCAATTGTAGATAAGAGTGTTAGGTGTGTTTGTTCTGGTGAACAGATTTTTCTTCTAGTCTCAACTTCTACAGCTTTGTTTCCAATAATCTGATCTAAAGGATGATTCTTTTGTACTCGTTTGCTAGGTGTCTTTGGAGATACTTTTTGAACTTTCTCTTCTATTTCTATTAGATTCTCTTCATCTTCCTCTTCTACTTCATCTTCTGCTTCTTCTTCTTCGAAAATTTGTTCCATTGATTTGTTTTCTTCTTCCTTTGATTCTGGTCTGCCTGTTTCATCAATTGTTACATTGATGCTTTCCACAACTTTGTTCAATCTTAGATTGTAACACTTGTATGCTTTCCTTGTACTTGAGTAACCAACAAGTACTCCTTTGTCCACACGAGATTCAAAATTTCCCATTCTACTATCTTCTCTTTTGATGTGGCATTTGCTTCCAAAAACTCTGAAGTGCTTCACATTTGCTAGTCTTCCTTTCCATAGATCGTAGGGAGTTTTATCAATGTTGTTTATGAGCATTAATTTGTTTTGAATGTGAACTATTGTATGCACTGCTTGTGTCCAAAATATATCTTTCAATTTGGAATCCATTAGCATTGTTCGATCCATTTCCTGTACTGTCATGTTCTTTCTTTCAACAACTCGATTGTGTTGAGGTGTCCTAGCAACGAAGAATTTCCTTTTTATTCCATGACTGCTGCAGTAGTCCATAAATTCCTTTGAAGTGAACTCTCCTCCATTATCAGATCTCAAGCATTTGATTCTTGAATCCATCTCATTTTCAACCATTTCCTTGTAGATCTTGAAGTTTTCAAAAGCTTCTGACTTGTTCTTGAGAAAGAAAACTGCAGTCATTCTTATATAATCATAAACTAATAACATAAAGTATCTCTCACCTTTTAATCCCTTTGTTGGAGTTGGTCCAACTAGATCAGTATGCAAAATTTCCAGTGGTCTTGTTGTTTAATATTCCTTTGATTTGAACCTGGTCTTTGTTTTCTTTCCTTGTTGACAATGCTTGCATAAAGTGTTGGTTGGTTTCGTGATCTAAGGAATTTCTCTGACTGATTATCTTTTGATGACTTCGACAAGGTTATCAAAATGCACGTGACCCATTCTTCTATGCCATAGCCAACTTTCATCTTCCTTTCCTAGACAACACTTTTCACTTCCAATTTCACTTAACACATATATGTTGTTTGAAGTTCTTGCAGCTATACCGACCAATTTCCCTGAACCTTCTCTTCTTATATCACACTTTTGTGAATCGAAAGTAACTTTATGACCTTGGTCACACATTTGAATCACACTTAGAAGATTATGTTTCATATCTTCTACTAATAGAACATTTTGTGCCTTTTTATTCTTGTTCCCAATTCGGACTATGCCTTCTCCAATGATTTTGGATGAATTATCATTTCCTAAAGAGTCTGATCCATTTCTTTCCTTTCGCAATGTAAGAAATTTGTCTCTATCACCTGTCATGTGTTTTGAACACCCACTGTTAACATACCAAATGTGGTTCTTCTGCTTAGCTTGTAGAGAGATTGTGCATTCTTCATTGCTATACTGATATTGCTTTCTTATCCATGTCGTTTTCTGAGGTTTTTGTCTGTGACTGTTGTTATTCTGTTGAGGTTCTTTAGGAGGGACTGTCATTCTAAAATTTTTATCCACATGTCAAAATTGTTACATTTGTAACATTCCACTTCAGTGCTCAAAGATTCAAACATGTTGTAGCTTCTTCTTTGTGTTTCACTAGGTCTTCTTGAATAACCTCTTTGTGTATGATTCTCAAAGTTGTTATTGTTCATATTGTTAGCTCTGTAATCCACACCTTTATGTCCAAAATTATTACATGCATAACATAAACCAAAAATATATAGTTTGATACCTGGGAGCTGAAGATCTTATGAAAGGAGGTGCTCTAATGAATATTTCTTCTTCTTGAGGCCTATCTATCTATTGTTGATTCTGAAATTTGAATCTTCTTGGTGGAGGAGTGTCCCTGTAATCTTCCTTGTATATCTTCCTATCCCCTTTGATTGCTTCTACATAGATTTTTGGAATTGTTTCTTGCTTTATTTTTTTGGAGCTTGATCCCTTTTCTGTTTGATTGTATCCAAGTCCGGACTTGTCAAGATGAGATTTTTAACTGTTGATAATGTCATCCAGAACTTTTGATCTATTCTGCATATTTTTCTTTTGAATATCCTTTCTTAGTGTGACAATCTCTTCTTCCAAGTTTCCAATGATCTTGTCCTTTTCTTCTAGCTATTATTTGAGTGCTTCTTCAATTATTTTATTTTCTTCTATTTGAACCTTCAATTTTGTGATCATTTGTTCTAGTTCTCGAGTGTCCTTTTTCTTGTCTAGTTCTGCTTGTAGTTTCTTGTTTTTCTTCTTTTCTCTTCTGATAACTTCTATGGCACACATTAATTATTCTCGATAGTCAACTTATGCCTCTTCAATTTCTTCTTCGGATTCTTCATATCCTTCTTCAGCTTCTTCATATTCTTCTTTCGGAGTCTTCTTTGTCAAAATCTTTTACTACCATGAATAGAAATCTTCCTGTCTCACTGTCACTGACTTCATCTTCATCTGATGATGAGTTGTCTTCTTTGGTGCATAAGCTTTTCTTGAAAACTTTCTTTGTAGTTATTTTTCCTTTATATGTGTGTTTTCCTTTTGAGTAACCTTCATCATTTCTCTTTTTCTTATGAGGACATTTGTTAGCAAAGTGACCAATACCATCACAATTAAAAAAAATTAAAGGAAGCTTACCTCTATACCTATCGTTGGTTCCCTTGTTCAGTCTTTTAACGAAGTTGGCCACTTCTTCATAATCTTCCAAGACGTCACTGTTGTTGTTGTATTCTTCTTGTTTTTGTTTCTTTTTCTTTGATATTTTGGATGCTTTGAAGGCCGCTTCTTTAACATCTGGATTTTCCTATTCAGTTCTCATTTCATATGCTGTGAAGATTCCATATAGTTCGTCCATGCTTATCAAGTTTAGATCTGATATTTCTTCTAGTGCTGATATCTTAGGGTTGAATCTCATAGGAATATATCTTAGTACCTTTTGAACCATTATTGATTCTTCAATTTCTTCTCCCAATCCTATGATTGCATTCACTATTTCATCGACTCGTAAGAAGTAGGCTACAATATTTTCATCTTCCTTCATTTTTAGTTGTTCGAACTAACCTTTGTAAGTTTGAATCTTTGCTGCTTTGACCTTTGTATCTCCTTCATAAAAATTTTGAAGCTTGTCACAAATCTCTTTAGTGGATTTACAATGTGCAACTTTGGTGAATACCATATCACTGAGACCATTCAAAAGTGAATTTTTGGGCTTTGGAATTATCCCCACCAAGTTTCATAGGTTTGTCATTTGTTGGTGGATACTTGGATATGTTTCCACAATTGCATAGAAATTTCAAGTTCTGAATCATTCTAGAAAAAACATTATTGTGAAAATGGTGAGATGACTTGAAAACAACATACCTTAGAAAGCATCATCAAAAGAATTGAATTTCAGTCTTCTTTTCTTCACTTTCCTCATAAATTTGTCTTAGATATCCTTTTTTTACCTCGGACACCTATAGGTATTCAAAATTCTCAAATGTGATTTAAATGAGAGAGCCTTGCCTCTTATTTATACTCTCCAGGTAGCTTCCTTAAAAACATCTTCTAGGTCACTTTGCCCACTTTCCTTATTTTAGGGTTAACCCACTTATAATTTCTCCATTAAATTTGTTATTTAAATAATTGATTTTGTATTCAATTTGAATTATAGTGCACTCATCACTTCAATTTATTATTTACCTTTAAAAACTCTTAAACCACTTTGACTACATTGACCTTTTGGGGCTTCTAGATGACATATGAGGGTCCTCCAACTTCGTAAGGCCATAACTCTGAAACCGTGAGGAGTTATGTGACGTTCTACATACCACTAGAAATGGAATGACATGTAATATCCATATAGAATAGTATTAACTAAAAATATATCAAAACTCATACCATTATCCATCAAACAAACTTGGGTCCATTACCCAAACATGGGTTCTCCAATTTCTCATGGCCATAACTCTCTAACTGTGAGGAGTTATGTGACGCTCCACATACCACCAGAAATGGAATGGAAAGAAATATCCATCTAGGATAGTTTCACTAAAAAATTCACTGGTGTTCATCTCATTATTCCACAAATAAGCATGGGTCTCTAACCATACTTCTAGGATAACTCAATCCACAAAGCGTCTTCCCGTGAGAGATTTCACCATAAGGGGACCACTTTGGAGTTCATACATTTCTACTTATTATAAACCATGACCAGAAAATAATGAGTAAACAATCTTGGGTCCATTCGGGGCTTTCTTCAAGGGTTGACATCAATGACAACCAACCTTAATCAACAGTTGTCTCTGGTAAAGTATTTTGTATCACACTAAAAAGGTCATCTTCTTCAAGGGTGATATGAAGTCTTGAATTCTAGGAGCTGAAGTTGCTTGATCCATCGAGTCTATCTTCAACTAATGTTCTATTCTTCACATTTTCAGATTTCTTCACAAACTCTCGCCAACTGGACTTAGAAAACCTAATGGATAGGTTAGAATAGAAACCTTAGGTTTTTTTGGGCTTATTACTTCCAACAATAATCCTTAAGAGTGTCACATGAATACTGGTGAGATGAAACATTCCTTTAATGAGTTGCAGGAACCCTAAAACTAAAATTCTGCAGAAAATTGTGAAACCCTAGGGTCAAAAATTCAAAATTCTTGAAATTTCACTCTGATATTTTCTAGAGGCGCATTGGAGAAGGGCATACCCTTCTATTCCAAAATTATCCTCAACATCCAAGTATTATAGGTTTAAACACCTTATATAAGGAGGGTCATACGAAATTGCAGCAAACCCTAGAGGTCATACAGAACTGCAGAAAAGGAGGGACGAATAGCTTTAAATGCTTGTGCAGGGGTTCTTCAAGACCTATGCTCTGAAATCATGTTGATTTTTCAATAGTATAGGATCAAGCATGAATTTCATTCCAATTTTATCATTTTACTTGAACCATAGACATTTGCAATTTCACCATTAACAATTTGTTGCAGCAACCAATATCACAAGAAGAAAACACCATGCAAAAGTACACAAGAATTATCTTGGGAAACCCTTCTCAACAAGGGAAGAAAACCCAACCAATAATTTTCTATATTCTTCAAGATAAATACCTCCCAAACCATAAACCTAGCACAGAAAATGGTGTTCACAAAACCCTAGAAGACTAGCACCCAAGAGAGGTGCACACTTTTCTCAAGAACAAGTACTTGCTGAAATTTCCAAACCCACACTTGTGTTATGATTCCTCAATGGGGAATTTATCTTTATTTATATTATTCTAAGCCTATCAACAATAGTGTCTATTGGAACAGCAGGGCCAACCTCAATAAATCACAATATAATTAATAATTACCATATTAATTATCTTTTACATTAATTATATTTCACTTTATGGTGGGGCTGACCTGTACCCTTTACATCACAAATAGGGTTACAGGTAAGTCTCACTCTTGTACAATATAGAAATGGATATCATACACCCACTAGTGCTCATCCACTAGGGGAACATCCATTTGTGCTCAACCACAAGGATGTCCACATCTCTATCTCACTATGACTCAAAGGAGAATCGCACTCACTAGTGCTCAGCCACTAGGATCATGATCACATGTGCTCATCCACAGGGATGTCCAACTCAATAGATCTCTTTCTCACAATCCCTCACAAGAGAATCATCTGGAGTATCACATCATCTCAACTCTCTACAAAGAGGATACCAGCACATCGTTTCATCTTCGTATTAGAGAGAATGACACACCCAACTCATGGGATTCCCCACAGAGGGGCACACAACATTCTATCTTCATATTAGAGAGGAAGCACACACCCATTTCATGGGATTCCTCATCCCACATAGGGGAACAATATTCCATATCCATATCAGAGATTAACCACACATCCATCTCATAGGCACACGCAGCTCATGGGCTTCCTCAACCCACATAGGGGCACACAACATTCCATCTCTGTCTCAGAGAAGAACCACACACCCATCTCATGGGCACACCCAACTCATGGGATCACTTTCATGTCGAATCACTCAGTATGTATCCTAGAGGATTTCTCACATAGTTGTAATCATAAACAATCCATTCATCAATAGATATATTAAAAATCAATTGCAAGAGAGAGAGAGAGAGATACCAAAAATTATCAAGTATAGAAAAAATTGTAGCCACAATAGTCTTCTCACAATGGGAGAGCTATCATAAAATGAGATAGAAATTATCTCTATTTATACAAAAACCTCTAACAATATTTTGTCCACAAAAATTAGGGTAAACCACAAATTAAGGGGACAACAATCCTTAATTTTCCCCTTTACAATATAAAATTTAAATTTAAATTTAAAAATTGCACAATAGAAACCCTAAGGTGATGTCATCCCTCTAAGGGTGATGTCTTGACCCCTTGAGAAAGTCATTGGAGTATAAGGTTGAGGTCCTTGGGGATTCTAGAGCCTCCCTCTTATGTTTTTTATCCTACTCAAGTCATCTCCCACCAAATCATTCCAAGTGTCAATGAGTAGCCACTCTACCACCATAACCTCAACCCTAGGTGATGGAAATCCCTATTTGTATGGCTTTTTGGCCCCAAGAGTAATTCATTGGGCTAGTAAGAGGTTGGGTTAGGTCTTCCATGGTGTCATATCAGGCCTCAAAAGGAAATCATCATCATCTAACATGTGGGCCCGGTATCCAACCTATGGGCTTCAATCCCCAAGGAAGCCCAAGCTACGATTGGTCTTCCAAATTTGTCCACCAACTAGGTCCTGCAAAGACAATGAATAAACCCTCCAAGGATATCAATTCAAATGCATCATGATGAGTAAATCAAATCAATAAAATATCCATTCAAGCATTTACATCCAATATACCCCTTTAAAATAAACAAGTTCTCAAAGACCCAATGCAATTTTACAAGTTTAGGTATGGGAGGGTTGACAAAGTGATCTATTAAGTGAATTGTACCTCAAGTTTAGGAGTGTTTCCAAAGAATACCTTTCTCTAAATCATGTGGATGAAGTGACATGGATGGGGCAAAGACTCTTGGGCATGGGGTTCATGACACACAATGGATTGTAGTGTATCATTTATGGATGCCTTTATAGAGGGTTTGATGCACCTTCATTTTCAATGAAACGTTTTTCCAAGCCCATTTATTGCATTGTATTCTTTTAAGATGTTTCCAGGTTGAAGCCAAGGTGGGGATACTACCTAATAATGAAAACCAATGCCCACCTTGACTCTACCCTAGTCACATCATGCTTCCCCAAATTGAAAAGTGTGTAGGGATTCTACCTAAGCATGAAAAAAAGTGCCCACAAATGCTCCACCTTGGTTGGCATTTTGTATTAGTTATTTTTTATGGGTCCCATCAATTTATTATGAGAGACATTTCATTCTCCTCAAGATCCCTGAGAGAGCATATAGAAGGTTCATTATTGGATTTTATATTTTTCTAGATACAAGCCTATGGGCCTTCATCCCCTTCTTCCCATAAAATGAGGGATAAACCCTTCTTGGGTCAATACGCCAAAAAATACCAAAAGGTAAGGAGATGAGGGAATGAAGTGTGGAAAGTGACAAGTATGGTCAGGAATGGCATGATGATTCATCAAGAGGACCTCCCAATAGAAAACCTATCCCTAAGGGTGACCCACTTACTAGGGCGAAATTTCAACAACCACGTGAAACAGGGAAAAGAGAATAATGTTCAAGTAGACATTATATAATCAAAAGCAGTTTAAAATGTAACAAAATCAAATGCCTCAAATATTGAAATGACACTCACCATAATACATGACTTGTACCTCATGGAGAAAGACCCAATGTCTCCCAGAAGCCAAGTAATGTGGTGAATATCCTCGTGATGAACCTGGAGTTGTGGTGGTGAGGTGGGTCTTTGTCTTTGCAAGTGGAAATTTTTGGTCAATTTTTCTCTCGGTAATCCATGTTTGCAACCTGAGGGCCGTGATACATCATCTTCTTAGTTATCCCTGAGAGTCTGGGATAATATTTGGCTCCTACTTTGGGGCATGTACTCATCGTAGAGTGCATGAGAACCACAACATCTCTTGATGCCTACACTAAAACAAAAAAATGTAAAATAAAGGGTGGTTCTATCACCCATCTTCCATATATATCAAAACCAAAATGAAAACTAATCTACAAAATATATTTTATCATGTTTTCTTAAATCTAAACTAAACATGAAATCAAATGCAAGTAGAGAAACTTGTGTACTTACTTGGGGCTTGGGCCCTGAAGAATTCAAGTGTCATGAATGTAGGGCTGGAGAAGAGGCCCATTCATTAGTAATGGAATATTTCTCTCATCCAAAGCTATCAAATAGTACTTCTCTTTCTCTGACTTCTTCTGGATGATGTAAGGGCCAAGCCAATCGTTGTTGTCCTTCTGGTCATATTTAGGCTTTCCCTTCTTCTTGTCCCACATGAATGAAAGAATTAATTCACTATAGTTGATGTAAGGTATATTCTCTATGTAAGGATAGGAAGGAGGTCTTGAGTTGACTGCATTTTTTATGGCTTCCTTGTGTTCTTTGATTTATTTATCTTCTTTCTTTAATATCTAGATGGGCCCTGGATATTTCCCTTGGAAATTTGCAAGATTTTATTTGTATTCATTTGTCCTTGGGAGTAGTGTATATATGCATTCCTTCTACATGAAAGTTAAGTCTCGTGGATCATACTCAATGGTGTCTGGAACCTCATCAAACTCACCCACTTGTATAATAAGGACCGTTGGGGTCCATCACATGCTTTTCAGTCTGCTCTCGACTATATAATACCTCAAAGGTGCCATCCCCCATGGGAATGTTTGCATGGGTAAGATCCATGCTAATAAAAACTCCAAGAGAAGAAAACCGAATCCTTGATAAGAGCATCCCCAAGCGTCCAAGACATCAATCACTATTATGTTCATAAGGAGGTTGATATGCATAAAATCAATCAGGAAGACCTCAATGTTCTCACAAATTCCATTAATCTTGACCCTCTTAGAATCAATGCCACACACATTTCCATATGGTCGGGTCGTCTTCAAGTCAAGTTGTTCCATCACCTTCAAAGACATGACATTTACTGAGGCACCAGAATCCAACATACAGTTGTTTAGGAGGAGGCCATTCGTTCCCAATGAAATATATAAAGGAGGGTTTTTGTCCCTTTTCCGATAAATATACATGGTTTTCAAAATTATTGGAAGATCCTTATTCTTTGTTGGTACATATAATAAATTCAAGACTTCCCTCCTCACAACAGGAATTTTGCACATTTATGTTATAGGGACCATCATATTCAACTTCCAAAACATGGTTGCAACATTTATGTTCAATTGAATCTCATCTTTTGTTGGAGTTGACTTTGGAAGAAACTCATGTACTAGAGGTGGAAGTGGTGGGGCCACCTTATTTGTAGATAGAGGGGGATCAATTGCTTATGGATGAGGGGGAGTGGAAGGTTGTGATGAAGTAATTGAAGCTTTACTTCTTCTAGGGTATGCCAAAATTTCCCTCCTCCTCAGTTCCTTTCTCTAATCATTTGTCAATTGGTTTAACACCCAGAGTCTTCCCTCTCTTTCCCCATATCTTCTGGCCTTATCAATATGTTCTTGTGTGACCTATTCCTCTTGGAAGTTACATATCATATCCATGAAGTTCATACTTTTGGGAGAGTCTTCATCTTATCGGGGACATTCTTCCTCTTGGTGAGTTTTCTGACATGGAGAACACCATGGTGTTTATTTTGTGTTGACCATTCCAACTGGGTTCAACGTATCAGGGACCTTTTCCTCTTGTTGAGGCCTTGGTTTGAAACATATTGAACTTCTATGTTGTCTAGAAAACTGAGGTCTGGAGGCATATTGATTTCTTTTCACATTGATTAATACCCCCATGATTTGATTTTGTTCCTAGACAAATTGAGTACTCATATGAGCTATCTTCTTAGTAAAGAAGGAAATTGGATTAGGAACACTACTAATGGAAGCCTTAGTATTTGTCTCTTCCTTGGCATGAGTATACTGAAAAGGATCAACCTTTGAGTCAAGAAGATTCACTTCAATTTTTTCACTATACTCTTTGGCCTACGCCAAGGTGCTGGTATTCTTGTCCTTTAGAATGAAATGGAATTTCCCATCGAATGCATTCATGTAAAGGAGAAAAATAGTTGCAACTATAGGATGTAGATATTTTGGGATTTGACTATACAATCTATCATACATGTCAAATTCACTTAATGTTTCATTCTCCTTATTTATCTAATTGAACTGAGCTACGAGCATCCAATTATCTTTCTTAGTTGTCCATATGTTCTTAAATAACTTGTAAAATTATTCATAAGATGCTATGTGATTGTCAAGTAAACCTTTGAACCACCTCTAAGCATCTTCGGTTAATGATGAGGCTAGTAGCTACATTACCACATCCTCATGTTCCACTTCTGCATTTTCCATGTCTCAACCCATGACATAGAGATTATCATCAATGATGACCACATTATTTATTGAAAACATTGGAAACCATTTATGAGACTCTTTCGGCATGGTATTGGGATATCCAAGAATGGAGGCCATTTTCAAGGGATTGTAGAGATCATTTTCCCAAGGGTGAGCCATTGGAGCAAGTGGAAGGGTACCTTGGAAAAGAGTTTTGACAATGGGAGAATTGAGAGGAGGCCTTCTTTGGTATACCTTAGAAGATTTAAATCTCCTTGGGGGGGAGTATTGAGGGAAGATGGATTATGGGAAGGTGGAGTCTCCATATGAGCTTCAAGAAGGGATCATCAAAGGTGGAAGGGGAACATCCTTCAAGTGGAATCGCCAGGAAAGCTATGGGTAATGGATTTGGGATGGTAGCTTGACAAAGTGTTGCTAGGGAATGAAAGATGATTCAAAATCCTCCTCGACAATGACACCAAAATGTTATTGCAAAAAATTTAGGTTGGGAAAATCTCGATCCAAACCATGAGATGGAGACAACTAGGAGAATACCTACCCACTGTCACCTAAGATAGGTATTCCCTTAACTTTAGAGGTGAAATGATCACCTCAAGGGGGGAATCTCGGGTGAACCTAGGGGTAAATGAGATGGAAAATGATACTTATGAATGGATTCCCCTATAGGTCAAGTTTATAAAAGGGAAGTGTCTTGGAAATGAGTCTTGATAGTGATCAATGGTTTCCAATAATTTCAAGTACCTACAAATGATGATAGTACATGCCCAATACACAAGAAAAAACAAGTATAAAATATATATGTTAGGTGGACAAGCAATTTAATCTAGTTGTCCCTATTTTCAGCAGTCAAAATATATATATATTAGCAGAGAAATTATTATTAAAGCTGTTAAACAAGATGCTAAGTTCAAGTAAATGAAGCAAGAGATAAGCTAGTAAACACAAGCATAACTCCAGTATAAAAGCACAAGACGTTATCAATGAAACAAGGATGTAAGAAATGAGTATCGTGGAGATATTATTCATCCTTATGGCTGTAGCTAGTTGTTTATATAGTAGAATATTTCAGGCAGAAAAACACTTAGACAAACCACCCAAAAAGTGTGCTAGGACTAGTAGTTTATAGGGGCAGTTTATTAGAAAATCTTGATGGCTGAAAAGAGAGTTAAAATCAAATTAGAATAGTAATTTGTTACAGCCCTAGTGGATGTATCTTTTGTTAAGATATAAATCCAAGAATACTATGAAAAGTGGGATTTCCAATAGGCTCTAGCTACCTCAAGTCGTCACAAAAAGTTTACAACTTGAACAAGATCAATATCTCACTAAATCACATTTACCAAGGAAAACAATTTATTTCTCCAATGCAAACTTCAAATTAGTTCCTTTAAAAATGGGTGAATGGATTCTTTAAAACACAAGTTAGATCAGCAATATCCCTAGGTGTGTAAACCCTCTTACTCCCTAGGGCATGCAAACCAAACTCAAGGCAGATCAAGGAGGGTGTACACCCTTGTACTCCTCCAAGATACCTTGCAACAAAAAACTTGTAAACTAGCAAATGAAGAGAAATTGATGGAGGGTGTATGCACTTATACTCCTCCTAGGGTTTTAACCAACAATATCATGAAATGAGCAAGAATAATGCAGATTTTCCTTACCAAAACCAAGAAAGTTGCAAGATCAAACACTATTTTCACTAAGACAAACCATTCATAAACAAGAACAAGAGTCTCCAAGAGGTGGGCACCACCTTATCTCATCCATTCATCAAGAGATATACCAAAAATCATTTGAAGGAGAGAGAGATACAAAAAATGCTAAAGTATAGTGAAAATTTTAGCCACAATAGTCATCTCACAATGGGAGAGCTATCATAAAATGATATAGAAATGATCTCTATTTATAAAAAAAACCTCTAACAAGATTTTTTACACAAAACTTAGGGTAAATCACAAATTAAATGGACAACAACCCTTATTTTTCCCATTTACAATACAAAATTTAATTTTAAATTTAAAATTTGCACAATAGAAACCCTGAGGTGACATCATCCCTCTAAGGGTGATGTCTTGACCCCTTGAGAAAGTTGTTGGAGTAGAAGGTTGAGGTCGTTGGGGCTTATAGAGCCTCCCTCTTATGTGATATATCCTCCTCAATAATCTCCCACCAAATCATTCCAAGTGTCAATGAGTAGCCACTCTGCCACCACAACCTCAACCCTAGGTGATGCCAAGCCCTCTTTGTATGGCGCTTTGGCCCTAAGAGTAATTCATTGGGATAGTAAGAGGTTAGGTGAGGTATTCCATGGTTTCCTATCAGGCCTCCAAAGTAAATCATCATTATTTGGAATGTGGTCCTTGGTATCCAACCTGTGGGCTTTAGACCCCAAGGAATCCCAAGCTAGGCTTGTTCTTCCAAATCTATCCACCAACTAGGTCTTGCAAAGACAATGAATACACCCTCCAAGGATCTCAAGTCAAATGCATCATGATGAGTAAATAAAATAAATAAAATATCCATTCAAGTATGTACATCCAAACTACCTCGTCAAAATAAAAAAGTTCTCAAAGACCCTATGCAATTTGCCAAGTTTAGGTATGGGAGGGTTGACAAAGTGACCTATTAGGTGAATCGTACCTCATGTTTAGGAGTGTTTCCCAAGAGGACCTTTCTCTAAGTCATGTGGATGAAGTGACATGGATGGGGGAAATAATATTGAGCATGGGGTTCATGACATACAAGGGATTGTAGTGTCTCATTTATGGGTGCCTTTGTAGAGGGTGTGTTGCACCTTTATTTTCAATGCAACCTTTTTCCAATCCCATTTATTGCATTTATTCTTTTAAGATGTTTCAAGGTTAAAGCCAAGGTGGAGCTTATACCTATGATCTGGATTATTGAACGAAATGAGAGTGGAGATATGATAAACAAATGCACAGAGCTATCACAAATATCCAATAATATAACATAAATGTATCAGAGATACAGTAATACACGATTTATATTAATGAAATAAATGTACAGAGACTGTGAAAAATACAAAGTGAGAGACTTGCTAGAATGGTGGCATCTTATCTCTAAGAAGAGATGTGATGGCTACTCATATTCACAAGAATATGATTATTACAATGAGGCTCTAAGGGCCCTTTTCACATAAGGAAATCCAAAACCCTAACCCCAGAAGATGAAAATCCAAAAGGTTTGCGGGCCCCGATGGAGGTAGTTAATACGTCAACTTCTCAGGGGTGTAACATTTACATACGATCTCTATTTGGGGCACTCAATACATCATTAGAAATATCTATCCAAGGAATACAATTTTTGTGTGAGAAACATCAAAGGAATGTCCCTATTGCTCCCCGTTTCCCAAAAAATGTCGTTTAGGGCCTCAAAACAACTCCGAAAGTTTAGGACCCGAAAAACTGCTAAAAATAGTAAATTACCAAAATTGCCAGAAAATTGTTTTAAGACAATTGCAAAAGGTGGGTGGCCACTGATATCCACCTAGACCAATCCTCCCTCCTTAGGAAGCAATGGTCTCCATTGCGTTGAGTGCCTAGGGGAGAGGAAAAAGTGTTTGCTAAATCTGAATCTTGGTGAGTTGCTTGCCTTGTTGGAGACATAGTGTTGCTCAGTTTGTGGAAGTTTGTCACGAACCTGATGTTGTCGGGGTTCACTCTATTCAACCAATCGGGCTATCTGAGATGACTATGTGTAGAAGGAATCTTTGTATTTTGCTGTAATCTTGTCGAAATGCTTATGTTGGATAAAAGCTGCTTGGGCCAAGGTTGTAGTGGTTGCAGTATCCTTTTGTTCCCCATTTGAATAGATTGTGAAGAAGTTGATTTTTGTAGTATGAGATACTACCTTGCGACACTATTTAAGTGGGACAATATTTGGAACTACCTCTGGTATTCTGTAGAGATGACCCCCTAGAGTAACAATGACACTATGGGGTCAAGACTCATAAATAGCATGGTGCTTCCACATGTATGGCTGGCCCAACAAAACATCACAGACATCCAATGGGGAAACATCACATAATACCTCATCCTTGAAGGGTTGGATGCCGTATGACAGTAGACACTGTTGGCTAACACTAAGATCTCGTCCTTGGCGAAGCCACTAGATGTTGTATGGTTGTGGGTGTGATGTTTTCAACAATCCCAATTGTTTTATGACCTCTGCTAAGATGAGGTTATTCTGGCTTCTGCTATCAACAATAAAATGCAGTGGGGTCCCCTTCACCCACATCTATGAATGAAAAAGGTGCTCCCCCTCTTCAGGATCTTTTGGTTCTTCTAGTTGAATTATTGTGGTTGCGACAATAGCAGTGGGGTCTGCGTTGATGATCTGTCTTTTACCAATATTTTCATAATCATGTTCCGAATCAGGGTTTGAATCTTTGTCTTTGATCTCAACCACCAATGACTATTTTGAGTGACATTCATCAGTGTTGTGCCAGGGCATTTTGTGGAAATTGCACCATTTTACGGTGTCCTTCTTCGTCTTCCTGTGACCATTCTTTTCCTATGGATTAGACTGGTTTTCAGGAAGTTGTTTGTCAGGTTCGTCTTTCTCGTACTTTGGTTGTTACGGATTTGTAGATCCGAACTCCCATTTTTCTGGTGCTTAATTTTCTCTTGATTTTAACAACATATCGATAAGAAACATTGAGTGATGAGATGTCCAGAAAATCCATTTCAATTTGGATGTATTTGTGTAGATCCCTGTGGTACTTCAAACCCAAATGTCATTCAGATTATTTGATACCCAACTTGGTGCACAAGGTATGGAAGGTATTGGTGAACTCCATAACTTCTTGTCCCCTCTCTTGTCATAGTGTGTTCCATCTCATGTATTGGTCGTCATAGTTTCCAACGGGGTAATATTGTTCTTTTACCACATCCACAAATAAATCCCAAGTGGGCTTGGCCCCATATATTCCAGACTCCTCTATGGAAATTTTCTCCCAGTAAGTTTCCCATCTATGTTTGACATGGGGGAGAGCCTTAAGGAGAATGAAGATGATCTTTTCTCTGTCGGAAAAATTGTGAAAAGAGAAATAACCTTCTAACAGATTTAACCATTTATCTAGGGCCTCTGCATCTATCTGACCTTTAAATATAGGAATATCAAAATTGACCTGTATCTTAAAAGTCAAGGTGCCTCCAAAGTGTCTTCTTGATGAATATGTGCTTGATGCTATCGACAGGCATTGAAGGGTGTGGGAAAAATTCTCCATCATTTCGTCCCTCTGTCGCATGAAAGCTTGCTCAAGCAACAGATTGATAGAATCGTCTTCTTTGTCATTTTTATTTTCTTCTGCCATTGAGGGTTTCTTGGGTGTGTGAGAGTGATTTTCCTCAAGAGAGACAAGATTGAGACCCAAATTGCTATACTCGGACCTCGTCGGGGACATGCACTAAAAAATGATCAAGAGAAACTTGCTCTGATACCACTGATCTAAATTATTTTTGGCACGAAATGAGAGTGAAGATATAATAAAGGAATGCATAGAGATATCGTAGATATCCAATAATATAACAAAAATGTATCAGAGATGAAACCATAAACACAGATATACGGTAATACATGATTTCTATTAATGAAATAAATGTACATAGACTGTAAAAAATACAGAGTGAGAGACTCGCTAGAATAGTGGTAGCTTATCTCTGAGAAGAGATGTGATGACTACTCGCGTTCGAAAGAACATGATTATTACAATGAGGTTCTAAGGGAATTTTTAACATAAGGAAAATCCAAAACCCTAATCCCGAAAGATGAAAATCCAAAAGGTTTGTGGGCCCCGATGGAGGTAGTTGATACGTCAACTTCCCAGGGGTATAACTTTTGCATATGATCTTCATTTGGGGCGCTCAATACACCATTAGAAATATCTATCTGAGTATTGTTGGGAAATAATACCCTACGGACTAGCAAACTAGGGTCAGATTTGCATGCAGATTTTGACCTTAAAGAAATGACCTTTTAACCTACCACCCAAAACTTAAACCCCTCTTTCAAGACACATGCATGGAAAGGAACTACTAACCTTTTTACTGATGTTTCAGTTAACTGACCCATAGATTTTTGTCCCATCAGCAAATTTCTTGTTTTTGTACTTTGTTAGGTAAACACGGGCTGTAGTAGGCCTACCAGCGTTCACCCGCGTGCAGTAGTGGGTTAGGGCGCGTGTACCTTTACCCAAGAGGATTTTTAAAGAGGTTTCTCAGCAGATGTTTTGGCAATGAAGGGAAATGGGTTGGCCTGATTCCAAGTAAGCATGTATGGTGAAATTTAGGGTTATAACAGATGCCCCCTAATGTGTGAGGTCAGAAGAGCATCTGATGGTCGAAATACATTACCAATTCTTTACCAATCTGTACGGATATGTTGAATGAGTGAGCCCAAGAATCAGGAATCAGGAGGTGGCGTCTGCAAAATAAAAAATTTCTCACCGAGGCTGGCATACCCATGCTTGGAATAAAATAGAACCATGGATACCAATCAAATACACTATAGATCCATGTCAAATAACTATAAAGAGTAGCCACGAATAATACACAGCGGAGCTACATCTCGAAATCAGAAAGATATACATATAAAGTATCCATCTCCCAGAAGTTGATTTGGCCTGATGGATGTACTTTAGAGCTCGAACAACAACTTCAAAATTTTCTAAACTCAGGTAGGAGTGTAATATGAGTGTACGACTGCACTACCCAGAGGTCTTCGACGACTCCTCGGTTATGGACTTGATAATCTTGATGATCGAACTGAAAGCTTCAGTGATTTCGAACAAAGACTTGATTGGACATTCAGGATGGTCGAGTATGCGAACAAGAGACATATTGCAGAGGGGTCAACTCAGGCTCAGTGAAAAACTTCCCTTGGATAATAGCACGACAAGTGATAAGACTCAGGTAGCATATCTGTTAATCATAAGTCTACAAAGCAGGAGGCAACGCAAACTCTCCATATGTTTGGAAGAGTAACCAAACGGTGGAGGACACAACTCTATATAGCGAGCAAAGCTTCCTAAGGTCATACTACATCCCATAGTCTGACGATCAAACGGACAGATGTGCTTCATCCAAGGGCGACTCATTGTGCTGCCAATAAAGAAAATACTTTTCCCATCCTCTTTTTGGGGTATATTTGATTTTTTTTTTTGTTTTTGATAATGTTTGAAAAGGAATAAAGGAATATTATGTTACAATGGAGGAACAAGTACAACAAACATACAAGCTCAAGGCACAAGGACAAGACCGATGTTCTAGGGAAATGATACTCGGGAAAAATCCTCCAATGGCCAAAGGTGTTAAGATGCAGAAGCAAACTATTACAAGGCTGATGGGTAAGATATGCAAATGCGGTTGATAAAACACACAATGGTAACGTCCTTCAATGTAAGTTTAACGAGCCCAGAGAAGGTAAGCTCGGTGGTTTTTCATATTTAGAGAGTCTGAAAAAGCATCAAAGGAAACTCCATAGGGGTACCTTTTTCGGCAATAGTCTAGTCGGTTCGAAAAAGGGATAAACTAGCACCGATTAGACATCAATTCAAAACCATTTTAACAAGTGTGAAAAGGACAAGATCACTCGGCCATTTTTTCACTTTTAAGGAGTCGGAAAAAAACTTAACTATGGACTCCGTCAGGAATGTTCTTCTCGACCATTTTAACGTGTGAAAGAATAAGGTCACTCGGCGATCTTTTCAATTTTAGGGAGTCTGAAAAGAGCTTAACTATGGACTCCGGGGGGGTTTCTTTTTCGTAAATTTAGTCCC